>JAAXCT010000966.1:0-273111 GCA_012490785.1 Eragrostis nindensis
AAAAGACTAAAATGACCTGAAAGAAATAGACATCCTCCCTTTCCGTAGTTTGTTGAAAATATAATGTAAAGGACATCTACAAGACAATAAATGAAGATGCAGTCCGTGCATATGAATTTGGTCACCACTGGCTACATTCGATTATTGCTTGGTCAAAAGCCATAGCAAGTTTGTTGATGCTCATTTAATTGCTGAAGTGGTACTGCAGCTGATGCACATCCCATGATACCATTGTCCCACGACCTAGTCCTACCTTAGGAGCATATTAAAGTCAAACTTAGCCAAACATCCATATATCCATCAATTTGGCAAACTTCTAGAAATCAGTGGGGTTCTCAATTAATATACAACAAGACATTGATTCTTGAGTATTGTTTATTATACATATGAAACTGAAGCATGATTCTTCACCATTTCAAAACAATGCAAATAATACTATCATGAGGTCGTTTTCAGAAGTAGTGTTCCTCTGACAACTGCAAAGAGGTGCCACAATTGAGAGAGGGGGGAGTAGAGGTGATCTCATACACTAATATTGTAGCTTGCTTAATCTATGTATCTCGTTCGAGAAGCAAGGTAGTCAAAAGAAGTAGGAACTGTGAGATTAGAAGGATGCAAGAGGTAATTATCAATGCAAGTCGATCGTCGAATGAGGCACTGGATCGGATAATGTTGACTTAATGTCATGCGATGAACATACTTCGTGTATGCTTCCAACAAATATGTGTTTTTATTTCACTTTACTTTCGATTAACCCATGAAACCAGTCCAAGTAAACTGTGCTCAAGTCTACTTGTTAAGTGAGGGTCCCGGTCGTCTACCATCGTGACTAACCACTACGGTTCTGGAGTAGCAACGAGTGTAGAGTGCAAAAGTACACGCGTTGTAGCGGGGCCCACGTTTCTACTGGAGTTGTCAGTGAGAGCGCATCTGTCACGTTGCCGGCGACCCTCACCGCGGCGGTTGACCCCAAGCCCGCTCTCCCGCCATCCTATAACTACTCCCTTCCTACGCGCTCCCTGCCTCCGAGACCAAACGCGACGGCCGCCTCCTCCCCCACCCACGCCGATGGCGACCTCCCACTCGCCCAGCTGAACGAATCCGCCACCAATCGAGCCGAGCGCACGCACACGCCAGCAACCAGGACCTGCCTGCGAGAGGAGGAAGACGACGAGTGAGGAGGAGGAGCCATGGAGAAGTTCCTGTTCGAGGAGCTGGCCGGGGACGCGCTGCGCGAGGTGCTGCGCGCGGTGAAGGGCACCCTGTGGTGCCGCTCCACAGCGGAGAACCTGCGCCGGAGCGTGGAGCCGCTGCTCCCGCTCGTGCAGGGCGGCGCCGCCAGCGCGGGAGAGTTGCGGGAGCTGGCGGCGCGGATCCGGGAGGCGCTCGACCTCGCCCGCCGCGCCGCGTCGTCGCCGCGCTGGAACGTGTACCGCGCCGCGCAGCTGGCCCGCCGGATGGAGGCCGCCGACCGCGGCATCGCACGCTGGCTGGCGCGCCACGCCCCCGCGCACGTCATCGGTGGCGTGCGCCGCCTCCGCGACGAGGCCGACGCGCGCATCGGCCGCCTCGAGCGCCGCGTCGAGGAGATCGCCGCGGCCTCCTCCGCCGCGCACGCGCCGCCGCCGGCCATGTCCGTCCCCGTCGCGCCGCCGCCGCACAAGGCCCTGGCCGCCGCCGCTGTGCCCATGGACCTCATGCCGCCGCACAAAGGTATGATGGCGATGGACATGATGCCGCCGCATAAAGGCATGGCGATGGATCTGATGCCGCCGCACAAGGGCATGGCGATGGACGCGTCGCCGCCGCACGCCAAGGCCGGGGTGATGTCCATGGACGTGGAGCTCTTGGAGGAGGAAGAGGGCGACAAGATGGTGGGCGGCGGCGTCAAGATGGGCAAGGAGAGGGTCAAGGAGATGGTGATGAGCGGCAGCGGCGGCTGGGAGGTGGTCGGCATCTCCGGCATGGGCGGCAGCGGCAAGACCACGCTGGCCATGGAGATCTACAGGGATCACAGGGTCCGAGGTAAGAAGAACAAGCAGCATCGAATCCTGACCAAATCTTCAGTTTTTACTGACTTCTCCTTCAGTTCCTCCAATCTTGTCTGCAAAAGATTGCATCTTCTCTTCAATTATCGAGTACAAAATTAGTCAAATTGGGGAGCATCTTTGGTGTTAGGTTTGCGTGCGTGTCGTGTAATTAGGCAACGGTGAGGTTGATGCTTTCGTTTCGCTCTGCACCACTGCTTTGGTCAAAATTGGCGCTTTGACCGGCTTAGTGCTGAGTGTACCATTACGGTAGGGATAGTTTGCTTGCAAATTCACTCAATTACCAACTTACCTTCAATTTCAGCTGAAGCCAAGTAAATGACTTACCCCTAAAATTAAAATATGCTTGCTAATTCGTGAACTAAGCATGACTTACCCCTAAAATTCTACTCATTTCCTCTGAAAACAAAACAGAACATGAGAGTTGCCACACCTTATCTTCCAAACTCAAGATGTCAGATCCATGTACCATGCTTTTCTTCTGAAAATAAAAATCCCACAGTTGTACCAGCTTTCAGGTCATCTGTTAGTGCAAGAAATTGGAAACTAGTCATGGTGTCTTTGATTTCGTTTTTAAAGAAAATGAAATTGGTGGTTTAAGATTTGGTATAACTCAATTAGTAGCGTAGTATCAAAGGTCATGGTAAAGATGCAGTTGTTCAGCTGTTGTCATCTTTGGGAGTAGCTACGGTCCCTAATTCTAGTCCTTGTTAACTTCCCAAATCAATTGATCTCAACTTAAGCAACTTTATGCAATTCATGTGGTAATATTTTTGTCTTCAGATGACATACCCGTGCATCATTGAAACTGATTTTAACTACGCATAACTTTCAGCAAGTTCGCTTAATCATTCTGACGTATTATTTCTTTCTTCAGCCTACTTCAGCGACAGGGTCTTCTTTCAGACGATCTCGCAATCGGCAAACTTGGACGCCATCAAAATGAACCTGTGGGAGCAGATCAGCGGCAACATGGTGCTTGGGGCATACAACCAGATCCCAGAATGGCAGCTCAAATTAGGACCAAGAGACCGAGGGCCAGTTCTTGTTATCCTTGATGATGTGTGGTCTCTTTCACAGCTTGAAGAGCTCGTCTTCAAGTTCCCAGGGTGCAAGACTCTTGTTGTATCGAGATTCAAGTTCCCCACAATGGTGACCAAGACACATGAGATGCAGTTGCTTGATGAAGAGGAGGCTCTATCTGTCTTCTGCCATGCTGCCTTCAACCAGGAAAGTGTCCCACAAACTGCTGACAAGAAATTGGTTAAGCAGGTTGCTGCAGAGTGCAGAGGTCTTCCTCTAGCTCTGAAGGTAATCGGTGCATCGTTGAGGGAACAGCCTCCTAAGATATGGCTGAGTGCCAAGAACCGGTTGTCACGAGGAGAGGCTATTTCTGACTCCCATGAGACCAAGCTTCTAGAGAGAATGGCGGCAAGCATTGAGTGCCTGCCAGAGAAGGTTAGAGAATGCTTCCTTGATATGGGATGCTTCCCAGAGGACAAGAAGATCCCTCTTGATGTGCTGATCAACATTTGGATGGAGATTCATGATCTTGATGAGCCTGATGCTTTTGCCATCTTACTTGAGCTATCGGACAAGAACCTTCTTACCCTAGTAAATGATGCACAGTACGTACTATCTTTCATATTTATGCGTGAAAGAATTTCCAGAATTGAAATGTTGTAAGAAACATCTCTAACTCTTTTTCTGCTCTTTATGCAGGAAAAAAGCCGGAGATTTGTACAGTAGCTACCATGACTTCTCAGTGACACAACATGATGTTTTGAGGGATCTGGCACTTCACATGAGTGGAAGGGATTCTCTGAACAAGCGGAGGCGGCTGGTCATGCCAAGAAGAGAAGAATCCCTACCAAGGGATTGGCTGAGGAATAAGGACACACCGTTCGAAGCTCAGATAGTTTCCATTCATACAGGTGCATTTTGGTTGCTCACTGTTCTTCAATTCTCTTGATATATATTTCCAGCATTTGACAACCAAATATCTTTCACGCATCATTATGAATCCTCACGAAATTTGTAAGAAGTAATGGCAGAATACAAGCATAGTAATAAACACCAGTACACAACAGAATGATAATTCCTTCCATGATTGCAAGGTTATACTTGATCTTGTGCCATGTAAACCACCAGGAACATAATTTTCTAGTTTTTTCCCCTGAAATGTTTCATTCATAGAAGTAATTCCGGTCATGTGCTTTCTTCGCTTGGACAGAATGATCTGACCAACTGCTTTTCAAACTTCAGGTGAAATGAAAGAATCTGACTGGACTCAGATGAGCTTCCCTAAGGCTGAAGTGCTTGTCCTCAATTTCTCCTCCAATGTATACTACCTCCCACCATTCATTGCAACAATGCAGAACCTGAAAGCATTGGTGCTGATCAACTACGGCACAAGCAGCGCAACCCTTGACAATCTATCTGCCTTCATCACACTCAACGACCTGAGGAGTCTCTGGCTGGAGAAGATTACACTGCCACCACTGCCAAAGACCACAATTCCCCTAAAGAACTTGCGCAAGATTTCCCTGGTCCTTTGCGAATTGAACAACAGTCTTAGAGGATCAACTATGGACCTGTCGATGACCTTCCCACGCCTATCGAACCTCACAATTGACCACTGCATAGATTTGAAGGAGCTGCCATCTAGTATCTGTGAGATCAGCTCCCTCAAGAGCATCTCCATCTCCAACTGCCATGATCTCACCGAGCTTCCATATGAGCTGGGCAAACTGCATTGCCTAAGTATTCTACGAGTGTATGCTTGCCCGGCATTATGGCGACTCCCGCCATCGGTGTGCAGCCTGAAAAGGCTGAAGTACCTTGACATATCTCAGTGTATCAACCTGACAGACCTCCCAGAGGAGCTTGGTCACTTGACAAGCCTGGAGAAGATCGACATGCGGGAATGCTCGCGGCTGAGGAGCCTCCCGAGATCGTCGTCCTCCTTGAAGTCCCTTGGTCATGTCGTGTGCGACGAGGAGACGGCATTGCTGTGGAGAGAGGCCGAGCAGGTTATCCCGGACCTCCGAGTGCAGGTTGCAGAAGAGTGTTACAACCTGGACTGGCTTGTAGATTGATATCATGTTCTGGATGCTTTGACTTCCAAACTGACCATGTACATATGATGTGTATAGGTTTCGCTGTGTAATGCAGGACGGTAATCAATCCACTGGGCAATTTTGACATGTTGCAGTCTTGTTCATTCATTGATGTCTTCAGTGAAAGCAAAAGCTTGAATTCCTTGATCAACACAGAAATACACACTAAAAAGGAAAACAAAATATATACAGAAGAGATTTATCTTTGTTGAAAGCACATTTATATACATTAGATAAACGTACACCGAAAACACAGCTTCCATATTTCATTTTTAGCGAATAATAGGGGTAACAGTTCCAAGCAACAGGTCTCAAAACATACAACAAACAGGTTTTACATGGTTATGTCCAGGCTAAAATTGTTGCACAAACACATACTACACAACCTCCTCTGTAGCTCCATCTGATCCAGACCATCTGTAGCTTGATAGATTGATTCGCAACAGAGGAAGGCTGCAAACACAATTGTTGCGCAAGCTTCACATGGCATACACTATCTCCCCACTGCTCTCAATGTCGATGTCAAGGTCCGAGTCTAGATCCTCCATATCGTCATCAAAGTCAAGGCTATCAGCCAAGAACTGGTTCATTCCTCGGGTGCCAGCGGCTGGTATGGTGGCCTCCGCCAGTATCTGCATAATCTCATTCATGTTCTGCATAGGCTGATCAGGCTCCTCATACTGGCTGCTCATTGTGGCATCATCCATGAGGTCCGCTGGGAGATTCTTCACGAACCAAGGATGACTTTTTATCTCAGGCATGGTAATCCTCTAGAAAACCAAATAACAGATGTTATCCCACAGCTGAACAAGTGACGCTACACATCAAACAACAAAAAACTCACAGTTTCTGGATTGGCGTCGAAAATCCTTGAAATGAGGTGTTGGCACTCTGGAGAGATCTGAACATAATCTGGTATCACGTACTGAACACCTATTATTTTCTGCAAATTCACAACAGCAATTAGCTGACAGGTTATAAATGTAGTTTGCGTAACTGCAAAGGGGAAGATGGTCGGCAACAAACCTGAATTGTCTTTTTGAAATTCCTAGGATCTTCGGGGTCCTCAAAAGGGTACCCGCCAACCAACATGACGTAGAGGGTTACACCACATGACCACACATCAGCAATCTCCATCCAAAGACAAATTATTAGCGGCTAAGCTCATAAACCACATAAAGAGTTACCCCACAGGGCCACACACTACTCGTGCCATCGAAAAATTGTAAGACCTCTATAGCACAAAGACACCTTCTATTGTCGAGCAAAAGGCATAGAAGTTGGCTGCGAATGGTAGCAGTGCATGTGGGAGGCAATTTAGAGCACAAAGGGGATAGATAATACCTTGCCATCATATTCTTTCGTGAGCAAAACTTCAGGAGCAATATATGCAGGAGTTCCAACTGTTGATTTTGGTTGTGAGTGAAGAACCGATGACTACAATAAGGGAAAATAACAGTCAGGCAACTACAATAGTGATCAGCATTCAGCACAGTTACTCCACAAAATAAAGTTAGCACACCACAAGATAAATCACATGGCCTAAATTCGATGTCGAGATTTTAGACATGATCAACATCCAGACCAACAATCAGGTTCCATACTAGAAGCACAGCATAGTCATCTGAGGAAAACAGCAATACCTTTGAATAACCAAAGTCGCAGATCTTGAGCCGAGGTGCAGTACTTCCATCCAGCAGCGTGTTCTCGAGCTTCAAATCGCGATGACATACTTGCTTGACAACAACACAATCATTGAACAGGACAGTTTTAGTCACACAGCAAACTACCTAAAACAGAGAACGAAATCGAATGGTGATTTGGGATCAAATGGAATACCATGGAGTGGCAGTAGCTAACCCCAGATATCAGCTGCTGGAAGAAGAACCGAGCCTGAACATGCACAAAACTCGGAGTTAGCTATCGATGCAGCAGGGGCACACATACTAGAGTTACTGAAACGATCGATCAAAGGAGACCTCATCCTCGTTGAATCTGCCGGCACTGCAGATGCGCTCGAAGAGCTCTCCGCCGGAGGCGTACTCCATGACGATAGCGAGGTGGGTCGGCGTCAGGATAACCTGAAGAATCGCAAGCACAGAAAGCAAAACAGAACTTCTCTTAACATACACCATTCGGCGTGACATCCAAAGAACAGAAACTTCAACCGTATATAGCTTGATCGCGTCGTTACCTCCTTGAATCGGATGATGTTTGGGTGCCGCAGCGACCTGTGGTTGATGATCTCCCGCTGCACGTTCTCGTCGATCTGCAACACAAACCGCACTCACATCACTACATGCGCTGCTCGCAACAACAAAAGGGAAAAGAAAAAGGAAAAAAGGAGCACCTTCTCGCCGCGGTCGATGTACTTGACGGCGACGAGCTCGCCGGAGGCGCGGTTGCGCATGAGGCGCGCGACGCCGAAGTTGCCGGACCCGATGTCCTTGACGTGCTCGTACCGGTCCCCGTCGTGCATTATCGGCATCTCCATCCCCAGCGGCCCCGTTGTCGCCGCAGCCGCCGCCGTCCTCTCCATCGCGCCCCTGTCCCCTTCTTCTCCTCCGCTGCCGCCGGCGACTGGGAAACAAAAGATCCCCGGGTTACCTCGCCGATCCGACGCCCGCCTTCCTCCCTCTTCTTGCTCGGCGATTGCAAAGCAAGCGCTCTCTCTCTCTCTCTCTCTCTCTCTCTCTCTCTCTCTCTCACCGTCTCACGCTTCTCGGTTGTGTATTTTTTATTTTGTTTTTTCCTTTAATTGCTCGCTTTTTCTTAATGCTGCTGCGACTATCCAGTGGGGAAGATAGAGTAAGAACGTTATCCACTTGCTCCTGCTACACCCACTCTCCCCCTCCATACCCACTGGCTCAAAAATGGTCCCACATAGGATGGACCAACATGTCAGTGGAAGAAACTACAGAGTGTCTCCTCGAAGACGGCATCCGTGGATGCTGGATGTGTCCCGCGCGAGAACGCCGCGGCACCAGCAGAAAATGCAACGCGGGCCCCGAGTCGTGGGGGCGTCACGGCGGGGCCCGCATGTCGGTAACCAGCGGAAGGCCGGGTGCGGTCGAGAACGGTGTGCGGAAAGGGCGCGGGAAATATCTGTCTGTGGGCCCCAAAAGCGCGCGCTGAACCGCCATCCTGGCTTTGAAGACGATCCTGACGGTCAGATCTGGATCGGACGATTATGAAGGGTTGACCCCCACGCTTGGGTCTGGCGTGGATCCGTCCGGCCGTCGGCGGGTGCCGTAACGGCCTACGGCCTAATCAAGGGCAGTTTCGTCATTTCTAAAGTTGTTCGTTTGCCTACTCTGCCAGCCTATTTTTATTTTTTTAATTATTTTTAGAGAAACCCATATTCTCTATTTTTTTAGGAATTCATATCTTGAGGACGCGGTTATAGCGCGTTCGTGCTTACGAGCCGTGCGTCTTTCTCTCCCGCCAGCCGCATGTCCCTGTTTCGACACCCGCGTTGTCCTTGTTTTGACAGCTCATCGCCTTCCTTGTCGTCTCCAACAGCCACCCCCACCGCCCACCGCACAGCCTCATCCGCCCGCCCGCCTCCCCCACCGCCCTCATGCCGTCCACGGCTTTGGCAGTGAGCCCCATCCCCCCCCCCCCCCCCCCCCCCCCCCCCCCTTTCACCCTCAACAGCCCCAAAAAACTAACGCCGTCGCTCTCCACCACCTGCTTGGGGCCCGCCCTCGGCCGCGTCACTCCGCCTTATCTGTTCGCCAGCTGCCTCATTCTTCATGTGCCAGCTGGGCCATGCCCACGTCGGAAGCAGGTCGAGCCACACGTGCGAGGGACGCGCGGTCGCAGACACGCCTTTGATAATGTCGGTGTGATGCGAGTGATGAGATGCTTCTGGGCCCAAATTGGAGCCACGGCTCAACAAGCTCTTGACGGCCCGTGTATGAGGCCTATATAGTCTGGGCCAGGCCGAGAAGGAATATGTAATCTTCCCTCATCAAGAATTCAAGATTTTGCTCAAAAGTCTCTCAAAAAAAGATTTTGCTAAAAAAATCAAGAATTCAAGATGAACCACTGTGCGCATCTGTAGGCCAACATCAAAGAAGTCAACAATGCAAGTGTCTCTAAAAAATATAAAAGTAAAGTAACTAAAAACACAAAAGAATGCAGTAATAAGTACCAACAAAATTTCACCTACCAAAGTCATAATCCATCTACTCACTAGGAGAATAAAAAACTGTGGAAGTAACATATGTTCGTATCGGGGAAGAAGTTATGTTTTACTATATTCAACAATTCCTTTTTTTTTTAGGGAAATCAACAATTCCTGTTTCCTTTAATAATTACAATAATGCAACTGAAATGTAGCAAAAGGTACTGATGACGTGTGTCGCAACCTTGTTTGAAAGGTGGGGAAGCTTTTCTTTGGCGACAAATGGTTAATATCGATCATCATGTCAAATTCTGAGAAAACTACGTAATTTGAACGGAAAGCATATTGTGGCTCCTATTGGAGGTGGCATAGGAAATATGATTAGGTGCGTGGATTAGGTGCAGCAGCTCCGACTGCACTCTAGTGCCATCCAATGGAGATCTCATCGAATCTGGTCGTGATATATATTCTTCTTCTTCCCTGACATGCACCTTTCAATCGTTTTTCTTGGAAAGGAAAGGCGTGTGAAACTACACAAGTTTCTTCCATGCCCAAAAGGTAAAGTGAGTGCACCAAAGACTAGACTTTTCTTGCTTGGAAGCGGTTGGTTGGAGCATCAGCTACTACTGGTCTTCGTGGAATCTCATAGAGAGGTAGTAGCATTGTCTCCAGTAGCTACTCTGGTTTTTAGATATTCTTTCTGAAAGACTGAAGATGACAACTGACGAGATCCCTAATGTGTTGTTTTGTTTGGTAACAGCATGGGATTATTCTTTAGAGCCCTCATCAGAGTCCACACAGAGAGATTCCAAAACTCTGAGGTCCCGTTTGGAACGTAGGAATTTCACAGGAATTTTACAGGAAACAGTTCAATTCCCGAAGGAATGGAGATGAATTCCTCCATTCCAAACGGGGCCTGAACTTCCTGATTCTTTGCAGCATTTCACGTCCTCCAAAAGCCCAACACCACGCTGTCCCTAAGAGCATCTCCAGCAGAATAACTAAAGAGAATATCAATACCTAAAACCTGTCAAAATAGAAAAAAAAACTGCTCAAGCAAAGTACTTATATGGATATCAAAATCTAAAATATTTTAGTGTCCACCTAAATTTCTCTCCACTGAACTCAAATTTGAGTTTCCACTTTCTGGAAACCTAAAACGAGCGGACGCACGTGGGAACACGCAACCGCTTCGCGCAGGACATTTCCTAGCCCGATTCCCACACACGCCGCCGCGAACCCGGCCGCCGGCGCCGCCGAATCTCAACTCGCGGCCGCGAATCCAACCATCGGCGCCGCCATGGACGACCTCGCCATCTTCCCACGCCTCGTACGCCCTTTACCGCTCCTCCTAGCCAGCCTCAAGCCAGCGCACCACCACCAAATCTCGCAGGGGCGCGCAGAGTGGCGGCTCGCCGGGGCACGTCGTGCGGCGCATCGGGCCTGCGAACGCCTCGCCGGGGGCGCGCGGTGTGGCGGCTCCTCGGGCCTGCGACCGCCTCGCCAGGTCGCGCACTCGCGCATCGGGTGGAAGGCGACCTTGAGGCAGCGACGACGGGCGAGCTGGAGGGGAAGGCGGAGGGCGAGCTGGAGGGGAAGATGGAGGGCAAGGGCGGTGTGGGCGTGCGTGAGCGGTCACCATGGATGAACTTGACCGGGTGATTGGAGTTGTTTGGTGGAGAGCAAAGGAAGAAGAAGCTGTGGGTGGGGTTGGATAAGGTTGGTAGTTTTGCAGAAAAGCTCTCGTAGAAAGGTGTAATTATTCACGATTTTTCTGTGTCATGACATTCTTATGAAGTCCTCCCTGAAATGAAGAGTATTCTTAAATAGCTTTATAGGTATCCAGTTTTTTTTGGTAGTCTGCTGGAGAGAAGCGCAATTTTTTTCTGAAAATTTTCTCTCTCCTGCGCCTAAAATCAGTTTTAGGTTTCCAATTTTAGGTACACTGCTGAAGATGCTCTAAAGTCGCAACGTGAGCCTGGTCCATACGCCCACCACCACGCCTCAAATATTCTCTGCAACCACATTAAACTGCAAACAAATACCGTTTGTGATCATATAATATCTTACTGTTTGTTTTTTGTTTCGTTAATGCGTAAATCGTATGACAGGTAACATCACCTTTCTTTCGCTATGATATTATATTTCCTCTTTCGAAAACAAATTGTTTGAATTTCTGAGAATTTTGAAATAATGAGCCCTGCTACACGTCCGATCCGAACGTCCGTCTAGCATACAACTACAGAGAAACAGCCCTAGATTCACGGCCGTAGATCAATTGCAGTCAGAAAAAAGATGAACACACCAGTCCGTTTCGAAATATTTACTGGGTTGTTACTGCGACTCCTATGATTGTGCTCCAAAAAAGTAGTACTCCTATCAACAAACTTTGCAGGCCTCCGTCATCTTTTCGGAAATTTCATTGTAATAGTCTATTCTCTTTCCAAGCCATTTTGTCAGGCACTAACTGAAAAGTAAATATTCGTCTTTCTCCTCCAAAAGCGGTGAGTGGGCCACTCTATGCGGCGAATCGATGCCTCTGTCTCACTGACATCTAGCCACGTCGGTTCTGAGAGAGACACCAGCATCCAGCAACGTGCCGGTCCACTACCTGGATTCCGATTCCCCCTCATTTTTGTTTCCTTTTCCCAAGGGAATATCACAATTAAATATGTCCTCGAGCATCTTCTTACGAACTGATTTCAGAATAGTTGGCAAATGATGTTTGTACGTAGTACATTTTACGTGCCTCATTTCCTATTTCACAACAACACAGCTACTCCTATATGTTTGTTCAAATTTGATTCTGAACCATGCAAAAAAGTTTAAGAAACAACGAGGGCATATGCATGCTGGAAATTGAGCCTGAACCGTCAGGGATATTTCGGTTTTCAGTATAGTGGTGGTACCTATCTCTCGGTCAGTTCCCAACATAAACTTTATCAGAATGGTTGCTCATATCATAGATGAATGCACTGTAACATAAAATTGTCGGCAAGCATCAACTAGTTTGGAATGAAGATTTTAAAGTAGTTTCAAACAAGAAGTTAAAGCAATTTTTAACTCCATCTCGATTTGAGCCGTTCGGTCCGATGTAAGACTGACTCCAACAATACGAGGCATATTTCAGAAGCAAATCGACGATTGCCTCCCGTCTACAGTTCTTTGCCTTGGCGTCGTAGGGCACCGTCTCCAACAGCCATGGCATTTGCATCGCATGTCTCTCTCTTTCTCCCCCGTCGCTCGCCCCTGTGCCCCGCGCCGCGCCGCACTAGCCCAGCTCGAGCTCCGCCGCGCCGCGCCACAGCTCGCCCTGCTCGAGCTCCAACGCTTGTCTCGTGCGCTGTCGCGCTGCCGCGGCGCCCCGCGCCCCGCTCCGTCGCACCTCCTCCTCCACGCGACGCGCACGCTCCGACGGCTCGCGTCCACGCCAGGTAGCGCCGCGCCACAGCTCGCCCTGCTCAAGCTCCGTCGCTCGTCCCGCACGTGCGCGCTGTCACGCTGCCGCGCCGCCCCGCGCCCTGCTCCGTCGCGCCTCCTCCTCCTCACGCGACGCGCACGCTCCGACGGCTCGCATCCACGCCAGGCCGCGCCGCGCCACGCCGCCGTCCCGCAGCACACCCACCGCTCCCGCGCCCCCGTCCTCCTCCTCCTCCTTCGCAGGTGCTCGAGCACACGCGCGCAGAGCCGGCGCTCCGCGAGCACGGAGGCGACCGCGCCCCACGCTCCTTGCGCCATCGATTCGGGTCAAAACCAGCCGCCGCCACCAGGTTGAGTTGCCATCGAGCTCGCGCCGACGAATAAACACAACGAAATCCAAACATATTCGCACGAGAAACCGAGCAGAGCCATGCCCATTGCAACACCGTGAGCTGGCTATTGCAGCAACGCGACTGAGCTCCGAGTTCCCGACCTCCATGCGCCAACCTCCGCGCGAGCTCGTCGTGCGCCGACCTCAGCACGAGCTCGCGCCGCCGCCCCGCCTCCCCGAGACGCGCCGCCCGCGGACTTGAGGCCCTGGTCCACAACGCTGGCGCTCGCACTGACGCCGCTCGCCGTGCGCCGCAGCGCCTAGGAGAGGCGGAACGACGATGCACGGCGCGAGGTCAAGCATGACGGGGCCCCGGCAGCGACGGCGCCGTCCTTCCTCCTCGCCCTGCCGCGCATCCATATCTTGGAGATTGAGAAGCTCTCCCGCTTGTCCGCCACGAACTTGGACGGCTGCTGCTGCGGCTGCTTGGCGGTGGGCACCTGCGAGCCGAGGCGGTCGGCGATGGGCGCGAAGTAGGGGAGCACGTGCTGGGCGCGCGCCGCGGGAGGCATGCGCGCCGACGCGCGGAACGATAGGCGGCGCAGCGTCGGGAGGCGCGGGTGGAGGAAGCGGTAGAGCAGGAACAGGAAGGCGAAGAGGATGCCGATGACGGGGAGCAGGATGCGTTCGGAGGAGAGAGGGAGTGCATTTTTAGCTCCCCTCTCTCCTCAAAGGCAGTTTGCCTAGTCACTTTGCCTCTGCTGTTGGAGTGAGCTGGGTCATGTACAGTGTCCGGCGGAACGCATAATTGGGGTTGCCTACCCTCTGTTGGAGTCAGTCTAACCACTACAACTTTGCTTTTGTGCAGTTAGTTGGCATTCTTTGATCTGACTTTATTTCTCAAAGACTCTGCATGGCAAGTGCCAACTGTTAACAAAAGAAGAGAGATGGACTTTGGCATAAACATCTCACTAAGTTCACTACAAGAAAAATGCCTTCTAGACACGTTTTTGTAGATGCGCTTTTGTAAACGTCAATACATCATCACCTAATGACGCTTTTTGACACAATATTGAGAACGTTTCAATTTGACACATTATTAGTTACGCTTAAACATCACTAGCCAAATAAACATATTTTTGACATGCTTTTGACCATCAATAACCCTTTAGAGACGCTTCCTGACACGCTATTGAGAAATGATACGATATTAGATACGCTTTCACCCGTGATTACTCCTCTAAATACATTTCTTGACACGATATTGAGAACGTCTCAAAGTAACACGATATTAGACACACTTCACTCGTTAATATCTCATGTAAAGACACCTATTGAGACGTTTTTTAGAACGCATCGAAGTGATAGATACGTTTGAACCGTACTTAGTTTCATATAAAACGCTATTTGACACGCTATTGATATGTTAGAGACGCCAAAACATTTGGTGAGAATGGGTTAAAATAAACATATATCTAATTCTAGTCATAATTGCGTGTGAGATGAGTTGGTTAAGTGGGTTCGTTAGAGATAAAGAGGTCACAGGTTCAATTCCTGTGAACATCGTTGATAAATAAATCTTCCTAACAGGATAGGAGGGGTGAAGGGTGCAACATAATTGTTTCTTTTTTGCAACGTTCACAACACTTCATATAAAACGTGTCTACATTTCTTAACACACAATAATCCATAACTATGAAACGTATCTACTTTGATAGATACGCATTGTAATTATATTTATGAAAACATATCTATATATATAGGTACGTGAAATAACGTCTCTATGGAGCATCGAAATCTTTGTAGGCACGCTTTCAAAAATCGTGTCTACTGAACTCTGACACGGCCCGTGCGAAGACGCATCGGACATGCTTTGTGATAACGTCTCTACATCCTAATAGAGACGCAATATGCGTAACTGACCTATTAATAAAACGTATCTACAGAGGGTTTTTCTTGTAGTTGGTTTGAGCTAATTTATCAGCCGGTGACCTGTCACTCACAATCTTGTGGGAATCTTGCGTAAGTGCCCCCATGGCAACACCCTCACACAAAAGGAGACATATGGGTAGCATCTCCAAGCTTTCATCGCCCAACCAAAAGGAGGAGATTAGGATCTGACCTCACCTCCCACACTATTATTAAATCAGGGGTTAAGATAGGATAAGATAAGATACTAATCTCGTGCATAATGCAATAATGCAAGAGAGAGAGAGAGAGAGAGAGAGAGAGAGAGAGGACAAGCTGAACAAGTCTTCGGAGTAATCTTCGGGGATCTCAAAGATTCTTGTGCCCCTTCAAACCAGTCTAAACATAAGATATATTTTTCTTAATCTCTTTGGTTGATTTGTTATCATGTGAGGATCAGACTACAATGCAACCAAGTCAAGATATGGCTCTTGGGCCTAGCAGGGGCCAATGAGGCCAATCGATTCCTAGTCCCTGTTTCCAGCTTAAACTATGTGATATTTGGACTTTGGATATCTCCCTTTGGACCCTGGTCATTGGCATCAAATTGAATAGTGCTAATAGTAGTAATAAAAAAAGTAATAAAAAAGGGCATTTCATCGAAGTTTTTGGTGCAACATCATCTAGAGCATCTCCAGCAATGCATGAAAAATGAAACCTCTACAGGGCCGGCCTTTACATTCAATCCCCTACAAAATGGCTCTAACTTCAGCAACACCTCCTAACATCCAAGTCCCTAGATATGTGGCTCCCATTCGTCAGTCTCTCATATTTTCCCCTCTTCTTCCTCTGCCAAGCAAACGCGGTTGCGCCACCACACTAGCAGCAACAGCTCCACACGGCGGCAGGGGAGCGGTAGGGCGGCCGGGGGCCTCGCGCGGGGCCGAGTCGGCTAGGCGGGGGGCGGCGGGAGGAGCCGGGCCAGCGCACGCGTGGCCTCACATGGGCCCGACGCGACAGGTTGGGCTAGGGTGTTGACCTCCGGGGCGGAGTCTGGCAGAGCGTCGACCTCCGGGAAGGAGTCTGACGAGGAGGGCGGTGAGCGGCGGCAGATCTTGGCCCTGCGCAGGGAGGCAGCGGCATGCGTGGCTACCGCGCCGTCGTCGCAAGGTGGCGGCAGGCCTAGAATAGGCGGTGGCGGCGACCATCGAGGGGAGGAGGCAAGTCGTCGCAGGCGGGCGCAGCCACGACGAGATCCGCTTGTCGTCCTCTCGCACAGCGGGCGGCGGCTCGGGGCAGGTCAGCGACAGAGGCAGTGCGGGATGGCGCGGCTGAGGTTGGGGAGGCAGCGGCCATGGCAGCCGTCGGGCGCGCACGGGAGCGACAGTGAGGCGGGTCCTACCAAAGTATAGCGACTCTAGAGTGGGTCGCTATGTCCAGAGGTTTTTTTTTTAGAAAAGGGAATATTTTCATTCCAGTCTCTGCATCTAAAAGATGCATGCAACTTCCAACATTACAAAAAGGCTCAATCTCTATGTCCAGAGGTTTTAGGGGTGAATGTTGCAATCCCTCTAGCCTAGGGGCTTGGGTAGGGGGCCTGCTCGAGTTCTTTTTTTTTTTTCTTATGCCCCTACATCATCTAGAGGCTCATAAAGGAGCCCTGCTGAGTTAAGAACCTCGGATAGAGCTTAAATTAACAAATGATTGCTGATCAAAGGCTTTGTGAGGAAAGGTGGCTCTTGTAGAGAAAATATACCCTTTGGCAAATTCATTTTAGAGCTTATATGATTGCAAGGAGACAGCCCTGCAACTGTGGAGGTGGCAAGATAAGATGACCAGGCAGGACAGCTTTAGGGGGACAGAAAAAGTCGGTCTTGAAATCCGGTTCTGAAGTGAGAAGCACAAACACCACAGCAAAAAG
This sequence comes from Eragrostis nindensis, assembly GCA_012490785.1. Taxonomy (NCBI): domain Eukaryota; kingdom Viridiplantae; phylum Streptophyta; class Magnoliopsida; order Poales; family Poaceae; genus Eragrostis; species Eragrostis nindensis. The sequence goes on from JAAXCT010000966.1 coordinate 16,877, forward strand.
GAGAAGTGACCTAATATTGGGTGACCTATGCTGCAACGCACAATAGGCATGGAGATACGATAAGGATCTAGCAGTACATTTCTTTTCTGGTTATAATAAGTACAGCTTCTAGTTACTCCTACAAGTAAAATACAGAGATTATCTATGAAGATTGTTGCCATAGACTTCTTCACGAAAAGCCGGTGAAAATTTAATAATAGACTTTGTTTTTAATTCATTTTTCTCTATCTCAGCCAGAGAGCCAAAAGATTTATAATAAAATCCGAATGCTATATGTGAAAATGTAAAGGCGATAAACAATTTTCATTTTCTAAAAAAAATATTTTCATGGTTGTGTTATACGTTTATACTGTTTTCTCTGTAACTTAGCTTTTCACTAGTTCAAAATTTTGTTTCAGTCGAGATGTCATATAGAGTGCGTTCCATGAGGTATTGCCTCAAGAGAATAAAACATTTCCGGACAAACCGCACATAACATTTTTTGTTTCCATCAAATTGTTGGATCGACTTTTAGGCACTGTTGTTGCCAGACTTTCGAAAACAAGTTGGTCGAAAACACCTCTCTCCTTCTAGACGCCCGAAATTTACTTAGTTTTTCATAGTTGGTAAGGCTACCTAATGACCAGACAAGTGCACATAATTTCTTCCATGCCATCTTTTTGTGCGTTGACAACAAGAGGAGATTGTTCTAGAGAAATACAAAAGGTAACCACTACCATTCCAAAACATAGTAGGAAGTGATAACCATCAACTTCTCTATCTAGCTCTCTGCAGCTTTGGTCCCAAAGGAATCTATCCTCATCTCGCCTTATGATCAGCAGCAACAGCATGTTTTCACTGTGCGAGTGTGCAGCAAGGTTTACATTACCGTTACAACCGTTCCAACCGGCTCGCACCGGTTACTCCGGTTTTACCGGTTACCGCGGTAACCGCTCGGAAACCGACCAAGAATTCAAAAATCAAAATTTGAATTCAAAAACTCGGTTACCGACCGGTTTCGTCGGTAACCGACCGGTTTGCTGTGAAAACCGATCGGTTTGATCGGTTTTACCGGTTTGATTGGAAATTGCAAAAATAGGCTCAAAAAGTTAGAATTTTTGGCATGAACTTTGCTAAAATATTCTAATAATGGTTAATGAGACATTGACAACATAGAATTCATAAAATATTGCACCAATCAACCTCATACAACGTACCACAATTCATACAAAGTCCAACATAAATTGTCCGATACATAGTTCTTGACGAAATTTAACATACAACATAGTTTTGAACATAATACACGTAGTTTTGTGCATATCAATATACAACAATGGATACAAACATACATCTCAAGACCATATGACGTCGGATTGCGGATTGTCCTCCGTGTTTTCATTCTCTGAATTTTGTACAGAAAGTTACTGCAAGTGCAAGAGTTTATGTTGCACCAATGGATAGATCTATCTACAAGGAAACCAACAAAACTTGTTTCACATTTTTAGGAGCTATATTCCGTCAAATATGAATTATTGAAGTTTTTAACTACTTTCCCATTTTCTGGAGATTAGATCGTGAACAGTAAAAACAGGGGATGAAAAGAACAGGCGGCCAGGAATCTCTAAAATCCGTCGATTTGAGTAGTCTTAATTGCATGGGCGATGACTCAAATGGATTATTTTGGATGTGAGGAAGCTATAGGTACGAGGAATCGAGCGGAAACTCACTGTGGAGGGAGGAATCGACCATTGCATCCGAGGTGCTCATGCGGCGGCCATGATGGAATGTTCAAGCAATTATTTCACCCATCAAACGATCTAGTTTTTGTGAACCGTTTCCACCGATGTGCTGCAAATTCCTTCTAGTTTATTTACATATTTTTTGTTTCAAAATTTTTCAAATTTTCAAAAAATTTTGAATTTCAAATCTCGAAACCGGGCTACCGAACTAACCGGACCGGACCGGTTAGTCCGGTAACCGCGATTACCGAGCGGTAACCGTCGGTATTGAGAACCTTGGTGTGCAGTCCACGGCATGCCAGAGCCTGATCTCTTTCTACCAAAAGTTACGGTCCATGAAAAGGAAGGCAGCATCTTGTGTTGGTGTGGCCCATGAACAATGGCTTCCACCAACTATCCACTTCCCTCATGATTCCATGCTTTCATCCATTCCTAGGGGACCAGAGGAAGATGGAGAAGGATGAGGAGACTCGTATAGGTCCTCCGCGGTTCAGCCTGAGCCGTCCAATTGAGATTCGACGTGTTAGGATCGATCTCACTACCCATGTGTATCTTCATGGCTTTTTTTTTTGGCTTGTAAGAACATATACATGGCATGGACACAAGTCATTCTCCTCTCTTTTTTTTTTTGCCAAAAACAAGTCATTCTCTTCGTTCTAGTTATATTGGAAACATCATTTTTGAACACGACAACTTATGACTTCTTAAGAAAGAAAATAATAATTTTGCTTTATGGGTAGGCTATCTAATTGACCATGCATGCAAAGATGTCTGAGTACGACCTACTTATTAATTGGACCATTGCTATCAATGTCATTCCAATTTTAGTTCGGTACCAATGCATGCATTGCGTGCTCAATTGCTTGGGTTAGTCCACTTTGGTGGGAGCTAGCTTGATTTCATAAAGACTTACATTATTATTAATCAGTTCTAAGTGATGCATAAGCCCAAATCAAATTGCGCGCTGGACCACCTTTAGTAAATAGCAGCAGCGATCTTTTATATATCACACGTACTTATAATAGTGACGCCACAAGTAGTATACGACTAGAGAAATAACAATGGCGCTGGAAGTCATTGGCACGAACATCTGCCGGGATCAAGAATCCACATCAACAACCATAGTGTGTCAGTTTATAATTTTTATAATTAGTACAGTTGGACTAGTATTTGTAATTTAGTAACCACCACAAATGAAACTAACCGCTTTACTCGGTTTACGTACTATGAACCATGATCTTTTAAAAAAATAACCATTTTTTATGATTACAAAAGAAATAATTTTCTCCCAGTTTCCTTCCTTACATAAGAGATACACAAGTCTACCTCTAGGAATGAGATACAGTAAATTAATTTTCTTTCGTGAAGCATATATAGTGCAAGCGAAGATGTCTATGATCGCACACACGCGCACCTTATCCTATGAATGTATCTGAATGACTGGGCAGTTTATCTTGAGATTCAAGAAGTACCCACAGGCGTGTCGCTGATGACGTGGACGTCGTCTCCTACTGAAATAATAATTAGCCGCAAATGTGAGCATCCTTGCTAAGTTGACTTAACCCAGGTGAATAGGCTCCACAACAAAAGACCTTACTAGCTTACGCTCAGTTCTCAGATACAGTAAAGTAATTAACAAGCATTGGAGTCATCTTGGAGTTCAAGAAAATATCTGGCTTGTTCCCATAGAGCCCGGTTCGTGCAAATTTTCTACGAAATGCTCAGAGTCGCAACAAGCACGAAAGCCATAAGATTCGTTTGTACGGCAAGATACACTCCTTAAAACAAGAGCAAAGAATCCAAGGGGAATAAATCTGACCAATCGGTCTAAACACACGCATGTGAACACGTTGGCTACTAGTATTATCGTAGGTCTCTTGACCTTTTTTGAGGACCCATGCATGCATCTCTCGATATTCCATCCTTGCGTCCAAAGGCATGCATGTGGGGCTCATCAGAATCTCCTCAGATCCAAGGCTCATCATTTAGACTGCAAAACGGGTGCTGTATTTTGCTTTGCTTTTGGGTTAGGTTTCTCTGACTTTGATCTGCCCTTTCAAGGGACCAAAAGGTCCCAAAAATTCCAAATGTTAATCTTCAACTTGTAATTTTTGAATTGAGAATTTGAGTAAGATCTAGGTACGTAGCACAATAAAACGGAATAACTGAACTTTGATGTGCAAAACCTTCATTTTATTAAATGAGTCAAAAACAAGCTAGTAGATATATATGATAACCTTAGCTTTCTGCTCGTGTCTTCAGCTCTGAATTTTGTATTTTTGTTTGGAACAATGGGGAGCATCGTTCTTCTCCTCTTTTCATTGAAGGTGAGAGCATCATGTATTTTGCACCAGTGGGATAATATAGCTAGGGTACAGAACCTTAAGTTAGCGGGATTTATTGTATTTTTAACCCTTTCTCTTAACAACAAGAATTGTTTCATAATATAGATTACAATGAAGATGTCGCATTCAAACCATTGTTTGCAATTGATGTCTGCTGATATTTGATCATGCGGTAGCTTTTAGCTTAACCACATAGATTAGGCCCGTAGCAGCTAGTAAAATCTAATTAAGAAATTAAAAGAAGCAGATTTGGTATTGGAATCTTTCTTCCGGTTCCTACTCTTCCAACCATGTAAACAGGAGAATCTTTGTAGCTTTAGCAATGCCGACGTTGGGTTGTCTTGTTCTTCCTTTGAGAGGAGAATCTCTCCCTCTCTCCTTGCCGTGTCCTTTCAGCAATGGCAAAACAAAATCCCATCGAGATCTCCTCTCTCTCTCTCTCTCTCTCTGGCCCACTCATACTTGGAATCCTTATCCCTTTGCCAATAATTCCTCCACAGCACTTCAGCAGAGGGAATCTTCATTAGTGCCCCGTTTCAATGCCTAAACCTTATTTGCCGAAGTTGCCATGGATCTATCTTGCACACTGAATTTACTTTATTTTGTGTCAAGTTAAACAACAGCAATTGTACTTTGATTAGAGTAATATTTTCCTGGTCTCAAAAAAAAAAAGAGTAATATTTTCCTGTCCTTGGTGACAGTACGAGTACTTTGTGAGAGTAACTCAATATTAATTGCTATTAGTGTAGAGTACCTATGTACTCTTTGAGCATAGCTTTGATATCAATGTACGGACCTTTTCTGTTTTGACGGAGTCTGAAGTTTGAATTGCATTAGCTTATTGAAGAGTATTAATTGGAAGGGAAGTTTCTCAGTTTTCATGTGACGATGACATGAAGATGCCCCTGATCTCTCTTGTACTACCTTGATAATTACTCTGCATAGAGAATGGAGCATATCAGTCCTTTGTTACATGGAGAATCGATATGTTTTCTCGTTTGGTTTTCTCGTGGAAAGATTTGTTTATTTGTAGTATCTTACGAAAGGAACCAACCATTTAGGTTGCTCAACAACTATTTAGCTGCTGTGATTTCGAGTTTGGACTTTCTACAAATATTTTGAGACAAACTCAATGCCTCCACGTATCCAACCATGATATCTTTAGAACATACAAAATTGATAGGAAATAGTTCAATTCCCACTTGAATCATGCGATATTCTTGTCGCCAGGAAAGTGGTTTATATGTATTCCTGTCGAAAGAAACAATTCGTCACATTTCATTCTGCATTATGATACGCATGTGATTTTAACATTTGACCTCAACCTCATCCACATTTTTTCATGATGATGGACATATTTATTATTTCGATGCTGACATGGATCTTGATCTTGATAAGCATCCATGTTTATCCCATGACGTGGTGTGAAGTGTTAACGATAGCAAAAGCCCTAACACACTTTTGCTTCTCGTGGAAAGTTCGTGAAAGTTAGTTCAGATATCATAAATGAACTCAGATTACTGCCTTCTGTCCAAGGAAAGGTTATAACCGCAAGGAAAGAACAAGAAAAACATCGGCGAATTCAAATGAACTCAAGAAAGGTTACATCTAGGAGAGTCTAACTTCTTAACCTCATCACGTTAATTTGTACTATGATTCTATGTCCGGAGTGAAAATTTAAAAGGAAACAAAGCATTATCCTTGTTAATTATCCAGGGGTTCTTGACGCTACCGCTTACCAACCCCGCCCGAATCTTTACGCAGAGGAAGAAGAAGGAGCAGGACAATTCCTCTTGGTGGAATAGAGACCGAAGAGAGAAAAGGGCACGGACCTCTTGGCTAACGACAACCAAAGGTGAGGAATCTTCGAGCCGTGAAAACGCTGCCGACACCCCAAGCTTCTGCGATACCTCATGGCAGTATACAACAGAACATGCTCAACGTCTATGAAACTGCCTAGGAATGGTATGCCCAAACTGTTTATGGAAAAAGCCGTTGCTGAATGTTATGAACTGTAATAGCTCCCCAATACCAGAAGTAGATAGACGGACTTGGTGCGTCATACCTGGTGTAAATTTGTTGCTTACGGTAATGAAATTTCAGGCAAAGCCTTGCCACGTGAGCACAACTTTATTTTTTTCTTTTTCGTATTTGAGTAACAAGGGTGTTAGATACTCTGAACTCAACTACAGAAAGATGAGGCACAAGAGCAGTCATGTCGCCGTTTTTATACATAAAAAAGCTCGTATATAATGATATGCAACCTGAAAATGACAAAGATAGCAATAGGTTTTCTTCTTCCTCTCATGAACTTCAAATATTTTTTTTCTTTTTTTCATCTTTCTCTCCTATCATCCCCACCCCGTCCGCTATATGTTGTTTCCAACGTCACTGCAGCTCTTTGATCCACCGCAGCCACCAGCTTCCATGCTAACCAATCGATTTTTACACTCCCCACTTACGGCCGGCAGCAACCCCACCCATCAACCAACTCCTTCGCCATGCTGATCTACCTCTCCATAGCCCAATGATCTTTTCGGAAGGTTGACATCAATGAAAGCCTTCCAGATCCCTAAACATCTAAACATGTTGACCGAGCGTCTCCTAATTTGTAGGCACCTTAGGATTATAAGGTTTGGAAAGATCAAAAGCTGAATGCAACCAGGAAAAAAATGAAGTGTGGGAAGCTGAAAATGGATGGGCTGGACGGAATTATCGGAAGGCTGAGGGGGCGTTTTGTAAGAGACACGGGGACAGAGGACGAGAGATCGGGAAAGATTCTCCGGAGCCGGTTTGGGCGTGGCAGGCAGAGAGAACAGAGGATGCGGTCTCTGGACGCCTCTTCGCTGTTACGCGACGAAACGCCTCTGCTCCGCCTCCGGCTTCCACCTACGCTCTCCTCCTTCCAATCCAGCAGCCGCGGCGGCATCTTTTCTCCTCTTCCCCACTACCAAATTACCCTCCTGCCCCCGCCTCTTCTTCCATTCCCGGCCGCTCTGACCGTTCTGCCCTCCGGCTGCCACCTGCCAGTATAAACGCCCTGCCCCGAACAGCAGCGACACGCAAACGGCAGCGCCAGCCACCACCACCACCATTTCTGCGAGCTTGTTTCTCCTTCTCTTCTCCGGTGGCGATGACGATGGGGCCTGAACCGGCGGCGGCGCGGAGGGCGGAGGACCTGCGGGCGGCGGCGGCGCGGGCGGTGACGGACTCGCTGCGGGCGGCGGTGGCCCGGTCCGGCGCGGCCGAGCGGGCGGCGCGGTTCGAGGAGTGCGTGCGGAGCCTCGAGGCCGAGAAGGCCAAGATGGAGGTCTTCCGCCGGGAACTCCCCATCAGCGTCCACCTTGTCGCCGACGGTGCGTGGCTCTGACCCGAGCTGAGCCGAGCTTCGGTTTCCGGATCATCGTCGTTCAGCTTATAGCTCACCTTCCGTTGTTTTCTCGTTCGTTCCGCGCGTGCAGTGATCGAGTGGCTCAAGGACGAGCTTGCCCAGCACCGCCGGCCAGCGACGGAGCTGTTCGCGCCGGCGCCGGCGGCGATGGCGGGTGCGAAGAGGAAGGCGGCGCCGGAGGGCGCCAAGGTGGAGGAGGCGGACGACAAGCGGAGCTGGATGAGCTCCGCGCAGCTGTGGAGCTGCGGCAGCCGCGACGACAGCACCGGCAACAGCAATGGCGTCGCCGGCGCAAAGAAACCGGCGCACAAGGTAGGAACCCGCCGGAACACAGGACAATTAAGATGGCGTTTTTTTTTCTTTTAATTTTTTTCTCTCTCAGCAAACTAAAATTCGCCGAATTACTCGTCTTCTTGTTTCTGAAATTTCCGACCTGTGAGTTCAGATTCGATGGGAATTGTAAGGACGAGAATCTTAACTTTAGAACAGAAAACACGAGATTAGTTAGATTAGAGCGAATTTGGTGAAGCAAGGTTGCAATTTTATGTGGGTGAGGTCAGGTGACACTGATGAGGGAGAGAGAGAAGAAAAATAGTAAAATTCTTTACAGCTTTGCCTGTTCAACAAAACGTGGCCAACTTTATTGGAAGAGGCTTCAATTTTTTAAGAACGTCGGTTAAACAGAAACGAAAGTTTACACAAGGAACCTAAAAATGGCACTGTATTCTCTCAGCTATTATCTTCTGCTGCCCATCTATACTCTATGTTCTTATCTCGCTGTGTTTCTCATACTTTGATGCCAATCCCAGGTGTCCAACGCTTTCATGCCTCTGAACGGCTTGGCAAGATCAACCGACGCCGCGGAGAAGCCCGCCGCCATGCCGGTGCCCGACCTGTCCCTCTCGTCCCCGGCGATCGACGCCGCCCGCCCGGCCACTCGGAGCGCCACCAGCAGCGCCGTCACGGACGCCGGGGCGCAGCGCCAGCAGCAGCAGGCGCAGAGGAAGGCCAGGCGGTGCTGGTCGCCCGAGCTTCACCGCCGGTTCGTCGCCGCGCTCCAGCGGCTCGGCGGCGCGCAAGGTCAGGAGGATCTGTTTGTCGCATTGCTGTCCGGAAATCACATACTACTATACTATGGTTGTGCTGAATTTGCTTGTGTCCAATTGGTGTTGCTGCCTGCAGCTGCCACACCCAAGCAGATCAGGGAGCTGATGAAGGTGGATGGGCTCACGAATGACGAGGTCAAGAGCCACCTGCAGGTGAGTTCATTTGTTTACAAATTGCAACCATCTGATCATCAGATAATTCAAAAGTTGTAACCTTTTGACAAGATTTTTCGTCACTGCTGCAGAAATACCGGCTGCACACGCGGCGAGCGTCGTCGGACGGCGGCGACCAGCAGGTGGCGGCGATGGCCCTGTGGTCCTCGCCGGAGCAGCAGTACACGACGTCGCAGCACAGCACGTCGCAGTCCGGGTCGCCGCAGGGGCCCCTGCAGCTCACGGTGTCGAGCCGGGCGGTGTCGGTGACCGGCGGGGACAGCTGCGACGGCGAGGAGGACGACGGCAAGTCGGAGAGCTACAGCTGGGAGATGCAGCAGCGCGGGACGAAACCGTCGTCGTCTTGACTTGAACAGCAGCAGTATATGAGCACAGCAGATGAGGCATTTTGTGTACAGAAGTTGAGAGGATTCTTTTTTTTCTTGGAGAGGAGGATGTGATGAACTGATGTGAGTGATTGATTTTGTGTTGTTGTAGGAGTGTGAGATATGAGATTAGTTATCTATCACGTTATTACTTTGTACAATCTTCGTGTTTAATGGAGACGTCGAGATCGATTACATCGCCAGCAGCAGTAACTTCGAAATGATCTCTGCATTTGTTTTCCTTCTGGTATCCCTTCGAAATTTCAGGATGTGCAACTAATGGATCCTGGAGTTAACATATTATCATTGATAATTGCCACCATTTCGGGTCATCTGGCTGTTGAGATCAGATGCTCTGGTGTCAAATAACCATGTGTTCTGTACGGATCAGTGGTACCTGATGCGAGTGATGAACTTTGATTTGTGATTTGCCGTGCGCACCGTACGGATTCATTTCAGGCGGGAATCGGTGGTCCAGGAATCTTGACTCGGGAGCAGCAAGTGGCGACCAAAATGCATTTTTTAGCAAAATATAGGAAGTAGATTTTTCTTTTAGCTCAGTCGATAGAAGAACTAGTATAGCTGCCCGCGCGTTTGCGTGGTTAGGCTTAATATACTATTTGAAATATTTTTATATTATTATAAAAGTTTAACATAGTTTATTAGTATTATTTATTTTATATTCTATGTTTATAAAATAATAGAAACATATTAAAAAATTTTGAAATATTTTTATATTATTATAAAATTTTAACATAGTTTATTAGTATTATGTATTTTATATTTTATATTTATAAATAATAGAAACAGATTGAAGAATTTCTCACCATCCCTCAATTTGAGTGTGAGATGAGTAATCCTTTATCTTAGCTAGATTGTGTCTTAGCTAACCTATTTTATTTGTTTTATAATCTAATTAGCACTTGAACTAATTATAAGATCCAACCAAACTAATAGGAGGATATCATGTAGTGTTCATCTATACAACTGTCAAGTTATAAGTAGCAAGTAAAAACCAGTATTGTGACAACTGGCTAGCAAGGATTCAACATCAAAATAGTGAGCAGGTAAGTGTGTTAGAATAACAGATGAATCACAGGTACAATATAAAATAAAATATAACTATGATATGAACTCATGGTACTTAATTGATAAATATTACCTTATCATTGCATAATATATATTTGAGTAGATTTTCGAGACCTTAAATGGCATCTTACCTCCTAAGATCAACATAGAGCCCAAAGAGACCTAATTTTGTTTTAGAAGTAAGGCCGATTCAAATGTGGCATGCTAAACAACTAACATATGTCATGGTAAGAAAAAAAAGAACGTGTCGTGTTACAAATAAATCTTTTAAAGAAAACATGCCATACCAAAAATTAGAGAACATGCCATGCTAGCTAGACATAAGGCGGTGTATTTAGAAATAAGAATTAAGTGTATTTTGGATATTTTTATTATTTCAAATTTAGTTAGATTTCAAGACCTTAAATAGCATCTTACCTCTTAAGATCCACAAATTTACCCAAAATTATTGTTGTTATTTTCTATTTTGAATTTTTTTTTAAAGAGATCCACATAGAGCCCAAAGAGACCTAATTTTGTTTTAGAAGTAAGGTCGATTCAAATGTGTCATGCTAAACAACTAACATATGTCATGGTAGAAAAAAAGAATGTGTCGTGTTACAAATAATCTTTTGAAGAAAACATGTCAGTCTACAAATTAGAGAACATGCCATGTTAGCTAGACATAACGCGGTATATTTAGAAATAAGAATTAAGGGTATTTTGGATATTTCTATTATTCCAAATTTAGTTTTTTGACTCATAATGGTATGGTGGGTAAATTAGAAATAGGAATTGGAGATATATCTAGCTATTTTTATAATTCAAATTTAGTTATTTTTTTTACTTATAATGGCATGATGGGTAGTTTAAAAAATAGGTGTGAAGGGTATTTTTGGCTATTTTGTATTATTTCGAATTTATTTATTTTCTGACTCATAATGGCATGATGGGTAATTTAGAAATAGCTGAGAGGGGTTTTTGGCTATTTTTATTATTTCAAATTTAGCTGTTTTATAATTATTTATAGGGGGTTTTGTGATAAACTTTTCATAATGGCTGTGGTGGGTAATTTTCTTTTCTTATTTTCTCGGATGTGCAAAAAAATTTTCTATATTGTTTGAATGTTGCACCATATTTCAAGCCCCAAGAAAAGCATAATGTTTCTTGTTCATCGTAGTAACATTTACATCATACCGGCGAGGCCGAGCGGGCGGCTCGGTTCGAGGAGTGCGTGCGCAGCCTCGAGGCTGAGAAGGCCAAGATGGAGATCTTTTGCCGGGAGCTCCCCATCAGCGTCCACCTCATCGCCGACGGTTCGTCCGTCGCCCGCAGCCGCGGCTCTGACCTAAGTCGAGCTGAGCTTCGATTTCCGGACCATCATTGTTCAGCTTATAGCTCACCTTCCGTTGTTTTGTCGTTCGTTCCATGCGTGCAGTGATCGAGTGGCTCAAGGACGAGCGCGCCCACCACCGGTGGCCCGCGCCGGCACCGGCAATGGCAGCGGCGAAGAGGAAGGCGGTGCCGAAGGGCACCAAGGTGGAGGAGGCGGACGACAAGCGAAGCTGGATGAGCTTCGTGCAGCTATGGAGCTGCGGGAGCCGCGACGACAGCATCGGCAACAGCAATGGCGTCGCCGGCGCCAAGAAACCGGCGCACAAGGTAGGAACCCGGAACATGTAGAACATGTACAGGACAATTAAGATGGTGTTTTTTTTTTTCGTTTCTTTTAATTTTTTTTCTCTCTCAGCAAACTAAAATTTGCCAAACTACTCGAGCTCTTGTTTCTGAAATTCGTTCTGATTTCTGACCTGCGAGTTCAGATTCGATGCGAACTGTAAGGACGAGAATCTTAACTTTATACTATAGAACAGAAAACACGAAATTAGTTAGAGCGAATTTGGTGAAGCAAGGTTGCCTGCAATTTTATGTGGGTGAGGTGACAGACACTGATGAGAGAAAGAAGAAAAATAAAATTCTTTACAGGTTGATAGGCCAACTTTATTGGAACAGACTTCAATTCATTTTTTAAGCCCGTCGGTTAAATAGAAACGGAAGTTTACACAAGGACCTAAAAAATAGCACTGTATTCTCTATTTCTCTCAGCTCATTAGAGCATCTCCAACACTGTTCCAACCTGTATGTATTTCCTTCTCCTCGTGCTCTATCGACCAACCGCCGCTATCTTCGCGCTCTCTCCTCCGCCCAATTCCTCTCCCACCACCGCAAGCGCAGCGCAATCCCCACCTCGGCAGCGGCTTCCGGCTCGCCGGAGAGGACATGGCAGTCCTCGAGGCGCCTTTTCTCCTTGCTGCTTCAGCGAAATCGAGATTCCAAATCTAGATCTCGTCCAGCGAAATCGCAGCCCGCGCCCGCGGCTTGCTGCTTCACCTCGAGCCCCCGTCGGAGTAGCTGCGGGTGCCGTCTTCGGCGGAGCCGTTGCCGTAGAGGTGGGGATTGCCGACTCAAACGGCCATCGCATCGCCCGCTGCTGCGTCCTCGGCTACAAGTCGCTGCGTCCAGAGGGAGCAACAAGCCTGGTTGCCGCACGCACCTGTTCCAGCTTCAGCGACTCTGTTTGTGCAACGATCCCTCGGCGGACTAGGTGAGTTTGAGTTCCATGTTTGGTTCTTTCGTTCTTGTATTTGCACTGCAGGTCCATTAGTTTAACTTGTATCCCTCGGCCGCTTCCTTGTTTGTATCAATGCGAGTGCCTCACACTGAAGTTTCAGAACATCAGTTCTTTTACGTAAGCAACTCGATTCACCACACAGCCATGGTAAATCTGAACTCACATCGTTGTTGCTTGTGTGCATCAGAAATAAGTATAATGGGGGTGCAAAAACAGTCTGAACTGTGCTTGCTAGCAAAATGACCAATCTGAACACAACTTATTATCTGAACTTTCAAGTTCAGATGTTCAAGCCTTCTTGTGTGCGTTGATTTTCATTGAACTGAAATTGTTACTCCACATGTAATGGACCTGTCTGCCTGCTTGATCACTGAACTGAAATTCTTACTCCACATGTGTGAACCATGTATGCAAATTCAATCCACAATGTTATTTGTCACCGCTTCTGTGGTTGCCGTTTTTATTGAAGCGAACTGAAATTCTAACTCCACAATGTGATTTTTTTTTCTTTGACAGAATGTTGGTTGCAATGGAGCATATTATGCAATTTTTTAGTGCTGGCAATGTGGGCAGTAGCGATCCATTTTGTAATCTTTGTGCACTGACTTTTTTACCTTGTGCTTCCTTTTGTAATGTCTATGCTGTTTAATTCACACCATCTTTGGTAAATGTTTGTGCAAGGACTTGTTCAACTCTTGCTCCTTTTTGGAATGTTAGTTACAAAATAGTAATAAAAAAAAGAGGTGAATGAATATAGAGATCCTCATTTAGAGGACCGGTTGGAGTGTGTTGCAAAATAGAGAATGAAAACAGGATAGAGGATCCTCTATATAAAGATATAGAGGATGAGAAATAGAGATGCTCTTAGTTATGCAACATGTCAAAGATTCACTCGTGTTTGTGAATCGGCATCAAAAAATGAAAGCCTAATCTGCTATTCTCTTCTGCTGCTCATCAATATGTTCTACTCGCTGTGTTTCTCATAATTTGATGCCAATTCCAGGTGCCCAACGCGCTCATGCCTCAAAACGGCTTGGCAAGATCCACCGACGCAGCGGAGAAGCCCGCCGCCATGCCGGTCCCGGACCTATCCCTCTCGTCCCCGGCTATCAACGCCGCCCGCCGGGTCACTCGGAGCGCCACCAGCAGCGCCGTCACGGACGCCGGGGCGCAGCGCCAGCAGCAGCAGGCGCAGAGGAAGGCCAGGCGGTGCTGGTCGCCCGAGCTTCACCGCCAGTTCATCGCCACGCTCCAGCTTCTCGGCGGCGAGCAAGGTGAGGAGGATCTATCGGTCGCATTGCTGTCCGGAAATGACACACTATATTTTTCTTGACCGTTGCGCTGAATTTGCTTTTGTCCAATTGGTGTTGCTGCTTGCAGCTGCCACTCCCAAGAAGATCAGGGAGCTGATGATGGTGGATGGGCTCACGAACGACGAGGTCAAGAGCCACCTGCAGGTCTGTTCATTCGTTTACGAGTTGCAAGCATCTGATCATCAGACAATTCAAAAGTTGTAGTACTAATCTTTTGACAAGTTTTTTTTTTGTCACTGCTGCAGAAATACCGGCTGCACACGCGGTGCGCGTCGTCGGACGGCGGCGACCAGCGGGCGGCAGCGATGGCCCTGTGGTCCACGCCGGAGCAGCAGTACACGACGTCGCAGCACAGCACGTCGCAGTCCGGGTCGCCGCAGGGGCCCCTGCAGCCCACGGTGTCGAGCCGGGCGGTGTCGGTGACCGTCGGGGACAGCTGTGACGGCAAGGAAGAGGAGGAGGAGGACGGCAAGTCGGAGAGCTACAGCTGGGAGCTGCAGCAGCATGGGACGAAATCATCGTCATCTTGACTTGAACAGCAGCAGCAGCGGTATATGAGACTGACTTCAACAAGGGGTTGCAAACTCATTTTTAGGTCTGTTTTGACACTGTGCATCATCAACCTGGTCTCCAACAGACGATGCAAAGCAGCACGCATTTTGCCAACGGAGGAGAGAGGCGATGTAAAAATACATCGTCTCTCTCCTCCGATGCATTCTCCGTCCGTGCACAACGCCGACGTCACTGCCTCCACCACCTCCCCGGCTGCCACCACCTCCACGGCCGCCGACGCCACGCCGGCCTCCACCGGCTCCATGGCCCCCGCAGAACCCGCGCCCTCCGACGCTCCCACCACACCGCGCCCGCGCCGCCTCTCTCTTGGAGGAGCCGGGGACGAGCTCCCACCGCGGCCGCGCCATGGGCACGCAACCCTCTCTTGTCCAGCGCGAATTCGAAGAGGAAGAGGAGTAGGCACGAGCGGCGAATCGACGAATTGACTCGAATTGACGGCGGCCTCCTCGCGCGAATCGACTCGAATCGACGGCGGCCACCGAGCCCCCAAGACGCGACGGAGCGTGGCCGGGCGGGGCGGCGCGTGGCCGGACCCTGCACGCGCACGTCGCCGCCGACCTCGCACGCGCGGCGGCGCAGGGCAGGCAAGGACGGAGTGCGTGGGGAAGGAGGAAGGCGGCGCGCGTGGGGGAGGAGGAAGGCAGGGGAGGCGCGGCTCGGTGGAGGGGTCGACGACGCGCAGGGCCCACGGCGGCTTCGTGTCCACCAGCGGCGCGGAGCTCGACCCCGGCGCGGAGCGGGGCGGCGCTGCGGCGCGGAGCTCGACCCCGGCGCGGGCTGCTGCTGTCTCACCGCGCACATCCGGCCAAGCACGACATGAAGAACACCTCGGACGTGGCCTCCCGCAACTCGGCGCGTCCGAGGCCATCGAACCAGCCGAACGGGCACTCAACGTGGTGCCGACAACGCGCGTCGAAATCGGCTGAGCGGGGCGGCGCGTGGTGCGGGGTGAAGCGAGGCGTGGCGGTGGTGCTTGCCCGGACGCGCCACGACGCCCGCGGCGGGACTCGTCTGCACGCAGGCCTCCCTCGCCGATTTGCTTCACTTCGCGGAGGCGGCGCGGACTCCATGTGCTCGACGATTTGCTTCGCGGCGGGATTCCATGTGCTCAACAACAAGAAGCCCGCGGCGGGACTCCATGTGCTCGACGATTTGCTTCGCTTCGCGGAGGCGACGCTGGCCGAACGGCAGGGGCGAGCGGCGGCGCGGGACACGGAGCTTGCCGAGCTGCAGTCGGCGCGACTCGCGAGCGGAGCAGGCGTCGCTGGTGAAGGAGCGCGCGGCACGAGCACGGGAGACCGCCATCGGGTCGCGGGAGGCCGGAAAGGCGGTGGCGGACCTCGCCGCCGAGCTCGTCGCGCTGAACGCGTTGGGGCGCACCAGCAGGAAGAGCGAGTTGGAGGCGGCCTGGGTGCGGACGTCGCCGTGCATCACGCACACGTTTAGGGATGGCAATGTCACCCGCGGGTGACACCCGCACCCGACCCGCACTGATTCGGGTGCGGGTGTGTTCTCCCACCCGCGGGTGACCCATCGGGCCCCGAGAAATCATATAATCCCCAATGTCAGTCCAGCCCACGATAGGTTCTCAGGCCAACTTCCACTCCTTGCTAGCCAGCAGCCCAGCATCTTCCTTTGCATCCAGGCCACACAAGGTCTACAGCCCAACTTCAACTACTCGCTACCCAGCAGCCCAACATCCAGCAACCACCACGTACACGGCTCGCTCCTGCTTGGCTCTTCTTTCTCACGACGGGGCGCCGCCACCAGCACGCGGCAGCGGGCATGCCCACGCAGATCCACGCCAAGCGCATGATGCGACGCGGCGAGGAGGCACGAGGCAAGGGCAGGGCATGGCGACGCTGCGAGCGCGCGGGCGACGCTCCCGCGCGAGGGCGCGACGCTGCGAGCGCGCGGACAAAGCGGCGACCAGGCTAGCGCGCGGGCGACGCGGGCGACCAGGCTAGCGCGCGACGCGGGCAACAGAGGTGATTCTATAGTTCTTGTGTCGATTCCTAGTTCTGAGGTGGACTCGAGATTGCAGGGTGATGTCGATTGAAAATCGCTTTGGTCATGTCGATTGAAAACAGTGATGCACCCGACGGGCGCCCGAGACCCACCCGCCACCCGACGGGTGCGGGCGCGGGTGTAAGAATTCACCCGCGGGTGCGGGTGCGGGTGACATATTTCACCCGAGGCGTTTTGCTTCGCGGGTGGGTGTATGCTCCACCCGACCCGAACCCGACCCGTTGCCATCCCTACACACGTTGGAGAACGAAAGGCTGCTGCTGCTGTTGGCTCTCCTTGTTGCAGCCGCTGTTGGAGATGGAGCGATTAGAACCAAAGGCAAACTACTGTTCAGGCCATGCAAAGGACATTTTACATCTCTAAATTGGCCATCCTTGTTGAAGTCAGTCTGAGCACAGCAGATGAGGCATTTTGTGTACAGAAGTTTAGAGGATTCGTTTTTTTGGAGAGGAGGATGTGATGAACTGATGTGAGTGATTGATTTTGTGTTGTTGTAGGAGTGCGAGATATGAGATTAGTTATCACACAATCTTTGCTTTTGGACCCTGCGCTCTCGACCTTTCTCTCCCGCTACAGTTCAGAGGCGGCGAAAGAGAGGCGAATCTCAGCCCGGCGTCGATCTCTCGCTTCCCCCTCCTCTCCGGCGGCCTTGTCGGCGCCGGAGAGGGCGGGGAAGCAGGGAGCGCACCGCGTGCTGCGTAGGTTTAGCTCTAGGGTTCCAATAAAGACCTTTAGGGTTAGGGTTCCGGTGGCTTCCTTGTTGAGGCTCGCCGGTTTTGTCCTCTCCTGCGGTGGATCTGGCGTCGGAGGTGTCGGCGACGATGTTGACGGCGCTGGTCAAGCTGTGTGGAGGTGCGTCTTCTTCTACTCTTCCAAAGGGTGGGAGATGTTTTGGTTTCCGCCGTCTTCCTTGTTGAAGGCGGTCGGAGATGGTGTCTCCTTTGGCGGATCTGGAGGCGGAGGTGTCGGCGACGGCGGCGACGTCTTCGGTGAAGCTTTGTGGAGAGTTTGTCCGGCTGGCGGCGGCGAGGTGGTGGCGTCGACGTCGGTGTGGAAAAAGTCCTTCCGAGATCTTCCTCACCTCGTCGGCGCTTCACTCCGGTGCCGGCGGCGAGCTCGTGAAGGTGGGGATCCCGGTGGGGCGCCCCTGTACAGGAGTTTTCAGTTGCCTTGCCTTTCCGGTGGTGGTGCTCTCCTGGCGTCGGCGTCGACCTCGACGACGGGTAGCTCTTCCTTTTCTCCTCCCAGGTTGATGTCGGCCGGAGTTCGTTCAGCTATGGCGCATGGGTTCGGAACGAGGTCCGAGCGCTGTCTCGTGCGGCTTGTCCAAGGTTTGGAGTTGTCGACGGTGGAGGAGGGAGGAGGCCGGCGGTCTCCGGCGAGTTGCGTTGCCGTCCGGAAGGATCGAGGCGATTCTCGGTGGAGGGGGTTGCTTTCAATTAGCAGTGTTCCCAGGGTGTTTTCTGTAAAATTCCTTGGTTGTACTGTTCTTCTTTTAATATAATCCCTTTTCACTCGAAAAAAAAAAAAAAAAAAGAATGGAATCGTCGAGACCGATTCTTTCTGCAATCGTGAGGATGGTTGCTAGCATTAACTCGAAACGATCTCTGCATTTGTTTCCTTCTGGTGTCCCTTCAAAATTTCAGGATGTGCAACTAATGGATCCTGGAGTCAACAGATCATTGATAATTGGCACCATTTGGGGTCATCTGGCTGTTGAGATCAGATGCTCTGGTGTCAAATAACCATGTGTTCTGTACGGATCAGTGGTACCTGATGCGAGTGATGAACTTTGATTTGTGATTTGCCGTGCGCACCGTACGGATTTATTTCAGGCGGGAATCGGTGGTCCAGGAATCTTGGGGTCGGGAGCAGCAAGTGGTGGCCAATGCATTTTTTAAGCAAAATGTAGGAAGCATTTTTTAGCTCAGTTGATAGAAGAATGTGCCAAATATTTTTTTTTTAATGTGTTGAATATTGCACTCATATTCCAGGCACCAAGAAAAGCATAATATTTGTTGTTCATTTAATGAACATCGTCGTACTACAACAAACTATGTTCTCGGAAAACAAAACATCTGTCAAACTATAATGTGATAACCCGATGATGATAGTTTTGACATTGACATGTTAATGTTATTACTTGACCCATAGCCTCTACACAACTGTCATATCAAAATAATACAGTACAAACTATTACTGTTTGACTATACTTTCAGATTTTTCTTCCTGAAAGCAAAAATCAGAGAGCATTTGACCGTCCGAGGACCATTCACTATATCCTCGTTGTTTAAAATTATCTGAGTTCCTAGCCGTCCGATCTAGTCATCAGCGCATCCTACCTAGCACCTCCGCTCTCTTTCCCCTCTCCGAGTCGAAACCGCCGCCGCCGCCGCCTCGCTCCTCCACCGGCTGTCCGGCTCCCCAATCGCGGCCGTCGAGGTCAGGTCCCGCCCACGCCGCCAGCGTGCCTGTCTAGAGCTTCGTGCGAGGAGAGATGAGGGAGGTGGTGACGGTGCAGGTCGGCGGCTTCGCGAACTTCGTCGGCGCCCACTTCTGGAACTTCCAGGTGATTGATTGGTCGATTCCCCTCTCGCGCGCAGCAATTTCCTATCTTTCGATTCCTTCCACGCAGTCTTGCACGCGCTTGAGCTCGACGCGTTATCTTCACTTTGCTTTCTTCTTTCGCTCTGCAGGATGAGCTGCTCGGGCTCGCCGACGACCCCGGCGCCGACCCGGTGTTCAGGACCGCGGCGCTGGACATGGACGTCCTGTACCGCGCCGGCGAGACGCACCAGGTAGAAGCGCTCGCTCTCTTGTCTCGAAAGACGACATCTTGTTCACTCTTACTAGTGGTTATTAGTGCTTCTGTGACACTGCTCAATTTCTTCAGGGCGTTGCCACCTATTGCCCCCGTTTGGTATCTGTCGGTTCTCGAGGTAACTGATTGAACCCTCTCTTCTTTCTTTGAGCACTCACATGTTAGTCTGAGAATTGCACTGCACTTAGCTTGCTTAATGGGGTTTCAGCATGTTCATTTGGTTCAGGAAGTGTAGCATGCTTGTAATTTTGTTTCTGATGGTGTTCCATGGTGACTTGATTTGCAGGGTCTCTCGGCTCATTAAGTTCCTCTGGTACCTTGGGTTCGAGCAGTGCTGCTGCTGATCATGATAACGTCATCACATGGCAAGTGATGTTCTAACCTTAACTTCTTTAGAATTTACTCTACACCATAGTTGCTCATTGCCAAGTCGGTTATGCATCAGATATTCATTTATTTCAATGTTATACTGAGCTAAATAAATACGAGGAGGCTTTGGTTCAGTATTGTTTGGATTGCTTACACGATAGGAGAAAAATGCACAACCTGCAGGCTATAAACTTTTGATGTGTATGTGTATAGCTTCTTGTATTCAGACAGATGGATAAATCAGCTGGTTGTAAAAATTAAAATTGAGGAAATCTGCTGCAGGCTAAGGGAACAACGAACTGCTAGGCTCAAATGCTTAGAACTGTAATGATGTATACACTAATCCAGGTTCTTGGCTTATCATTGCTACTTGCTAGTTCTCGATAGTATTGCTTATGCATGCTTCATGCTTGGGGATAGTATATGTCAATAATACCGACCTTTTAGTTCTGGCTGATAAGAAAGCACAAGTCTGACATAATGTGTTAGTGTCAATACATACCTGTGATAAGTCAGTCTCAATTATTGTAGGTCCGGAAATGTAACAAGATCAGCCACAAAACCTCATGAGCGGAACTTGTTTCTGCAAAGCTTGTCTGAAGATCAGAACCCAAGCACTAGCAATGGTCCGAACAGCTCGCAGGAAAGTATTGAAGATAAGGACTTGGTTGCAAGCCTGGAGACTGGAGTCAAGTTTTGGACTGATTATTCTAAAGTACAGTATCATCCTCAGAGTTTGTATGAGTTACATGGGTCATGGACAGACTTTGACAAGTTCGATAACTATGGAGCTGGAAGTGAGGTGGTTTCAGAATGGTCTCAAATGGAAGAGATGAATGAAAGGCTCAGATTCTTTGTTGAAGAATGTGACCATATTCAGGTCTTGTGTTTTCCCCAACAAATTATTAGTAAATACTCTACATCAGTCAGTTGTATTATGGGTTATGGTCTCGTGCATTCAGTGAATTTGCTGAACTTCTCCTGTCATTTCTTTTTTGTTGACGTATTAATTCTTTATATTGATTATAATCCATAATCCACTACAGGGAATCCAGCTTGTTGTGGATGATGCAGGAGGTTTTTCCAGTGTAGCTGCACAGTATTTGGAGAGCATCGCTGATGATTACACAAATACACCTGTATTGCTGTATTGTGCAAGGGATCCAGTCTCCTATGGATCTCGCAGGAATCAACGTGAATCCATTATAAGATCTTTGCATGATGCTGTGTCATTATCAAAACTTTCATCCTTTTCCAATCTGATGGTACCAATTGGACTGCCTTCTCTACGTATGTTTCAATCATGTGCTTTATGTTTCTATTATGTGCTTCTCATGTACTTTTATTCTTGCATATTTGGTATCTTAATGTCATATTTTTACTAAATATATGGGAAATTCATTTGTTCGACTTATTATCCTTTCTATGTCATGAACTTCTTTCTTTCAGTAGATATTAGACCTTAGTTCTGCAACTTTTCCTTATCCAGATCATGAATCACAATCATAAGTCAAATAAATTGTAGGAAGTATCCTTTAAATATCTCGTTATTTATCTCACACCTACTTGGTTAAGGCATTGCTCATTCTGTTGTAAAGAAGCTTTATTAGCTGTTCTACTAGGCTATTAACGCTACCTATTTTATTCGCAAAACACGATATCATATTTTTACGGCGTTATTTTTATAGGCATAGCAAACACTTCTTCAGATTTGTTCAGATAACAGTTGTTTTTTCTTAATGTTGCCTTTTCAGGTTATTTTTCACCTTTGCTTTCTATACAAGATGAGAAACGTTTCCACTCTAGTGCCATTTGTGCGGCAGCAATTCATTCAGTAACTGTTCCATTTAGACAACAGCATGTGAGCCCATCTTCAGACTTGGCACATTCATCTGGTAACCTGGATATTGGTGAGCTTGTGCACATGATATCTGACCAAGGTAGGCAGAACATGGTTACCGCTCTGGATGTAGCAATGCCTGCACCTTCTTTGACAGGTATATAGATGCTTTATCTGTTCAAAATTGAATGAAAACTTGGGTCTTCCTTGATAACCACATGCTCCTGTTTTCCAGATATAAATGATCTGGGGAACCTACAGAGGAGCTTGCGCTCTTTGACCCCTGAAATCAGTGATGACGATGAAGATCCTTATGCCATTGAATCATTAGTGGTCCATGGAGCCGTGGATGCAGGTTTGTCTTTCTTGGGGCCGATTCTTATCTGTAATCATCTGTCATTCTACTAGAGGTTTTTTTTTTTAAGTTACTATGTAGCTAACCTTTTGAAGTCTAGGCATGGCTAAAATTTTCTTTCTGCATTTGCATCTACTCAAATCCACAATTGTTGAAACAGGTGGACATAGAGCGTCAGTGTTACAAGTGAAGGATTATGTCTACTCAGCTTTTGAAGGAAGGCCAACAAAACCAAAGTTCTCTCATCTCTCTGTATCACAATGCCCCCTCCCAATCCCACTCCCATTCCCCTCAATCTTCGGCAGCAGCATAGGCCGGCATGGTGAGATCCTCAAGGACCATTCAGAAGGAACCCGGCCAAAGGGTTCACTCGAGGTTGTTTCACTACCGATGGCGGCACGCCTAAGATCAAGCAACGCTGTATTGCCTTTCATAGAGAGGCGATCAGTGAGCCTTCAGAAGCTAGGTGTGGCCAGAGGCACCCTGGGCTCCCAGGTTCTTCGGGACTGGGGGTTCGGGAAGGAGGAGGTCGAGGACATGGGAGAGCACCTGGCAAAGCTTCTGCGTCCGTTTTATCCTGAAATGGAGCTAACATCAGATTCCGACTAGATGGATGGATCCCCCCGAAAGCGTACCATGTTGATGAACTTAATTTGCTGCATGTAACCTGTAAGGAGCCGTTATGCAATGTTTTCTAGGATGAACTCCTGTGACCGTGTGAAACAGTTCATGTACTACTGAAGTTATGCTCGTGTATCTGTGGAAAAACTGCACTGTAGATGAGATCTGAGTTTAGGTCGTGTTAGTGTGTCATCGCCGACATGCCGCTTTTGTAACATGCTGCAGGGGTTCAGATCAGATGCAGAACCCCATATTTTGCTGTACCTGCAACCAGCGGCGGAGGAAACTGAAGAAGGCAGATTCACTTTAAGTCTGGACCTTTTTTTTTATGTTTCATTTTAAATTGCTAGTTTCTCAAACCCTGTGCGTTTGAGTCTTGTGGTCTGAAAACTAACCTTTTGCCCTCCATGAGATCTGTGTCTCATCTGTATTCAGACACAATCATGTTCTTGCAAGCACTTGATCTGAACAAGAGGGCCATTATAGGTCTTGCATGTTCAGGATCTAATAATATGAAACTTTTGTTGGCAGTGTCATCAGAATCTAACATTTACATATCAACAAATACGTAACACTTTTTGTTGTTGTGTCCACGAATTGCTGAGTGCGCATACACATGCATATGTTTGTGACATTCTGCATGATCCTGATCAGATACCATGTGACTCACTTTTTCCCGCTGAAAAGTATGGGCTATATCCCTGTTCGTTTCATCCATTGCCTTTTCTATCCTATTTCCTTTTTGCAACTTACATGACGCATTTCTTTCACCTTTCGATAGCCTTTTGCACTGCAAGAAATGTTGCGCAGAACTCGCCATACAGTGTGCTTGTGGAATCTAGTTAGTTCAAGTCACAAGGATATCTAATTTCATGCTCGGTGAAGTCCAGCTAGCTTTAATGTTAAACTCACTTAGATAAAAGCATTTAAATTGTGTTTCTTCACGTCAACAAATTCATCCAAAAGAATCTGGACTAGGAGAACCTTTTCTATAGGCTCAAATACTCTATGATCTTGGATGAAGAAAGTTCAACACTTTTCATTCTTTCCATTTCAAGAAGAAAGAAAAAAAAGAGAGAGAGAGAGAGAAAAGAGCAGAACCAAGCACTTTAATTATGAAAAGTCACTTAGCAATAACATGGATCTAATGGTACTACGTACTACTAATGCCATGGTTGATTGATTTGTCCATGAATGAAAGCACGGGACTTGGCAGTTGGCACAAATGATTGGTCGTGTGCTTCACATGGCCGGCATGTGCCGAAAACGCGTGCGATCGTGACAGACCTCGGTAGATTTAACAAAGAGCGTGCATAATACTTGGTGCCTGTTGTGGGTAAGTAAAAAGAAGCAGCTGACACACAATAGAATGATTATAGGGCGGGAGATAGTGCGACGACAGAGCAGACGATCCAGATCTTAAGGATGGGCCTTTTGTTAAGTAAACAATGGTTGGGCGAATTTGAATCTTGTATTGTATGCATGTGTATTCGTGTTCCACGGATTCTGTTGTGTCCACAAATTTTTTTGTTGGATCGATGACTATGATTGTAATTTGCAAACAAAGGAACAGTCTCAGCATATACTCCATCCGTCCTAAAATGTAAGCATTTGTTGATTTTGAGAGACTACTAGTTTTGAAAACGAGATATCTGCTCCTTTTGTTTCTCCTGTTGGCTTTGAGAGAGTACGGATAGATGGTGGACTGGTGGTTGAGTAAAGCGGGGCTGCTTTTCATTTTGTTCTCTCTCTTAGGAACATACAGTATTATCCTTTTTATTATCCTTTTGCCATGCCATTGCTGTTTGTTACCATAGAGTCGTTTATGCCTTTTCGAAAACACCATTTTTCATTTGTATCATGCGAGAGCTCAACTGTATGCTATGAAATTTAGCTTTTTGAAGGATGTCTGAAATCGAATTGTCCGTCATAAGTCCCGAAGGGTGAGCGAGGAAGAAAGCATGGATTTTTATTAGAGCATGTTTGGCTTCCAACCTCAATTCTTGCATGTCATCACAGTTTGAGTGTTTTTTTTTATTTTTTTTTTGAGTTGATCACAGTTTGAGTTGTTTGGCGAAGAGCTGAATCTTCTGCTCAAGTGAACCAGACACACACAACACTCTTCTCCCTCCTCGGCCGCATGCTCTGCTTTTGACTTGACGGCCCGGGCCCACCAGACGCGGCATTGCTGCCATTGGTCTGCCTCGCCTCTGCCTTCACTTCACTTGTTTGCTCGCGTGTCGTCACTCTCCCCACTCCCCCAATTTCGCGGCTCCTTCCGCGGCGGAGGTCTTCCTCCTCCTCGCTCGCGGTGCTCGCGGTCGCAGAACCCAAGAAGACCCCGTCCCGTCCGTCACACTGCGCAACGCCGCCCTGCGCACGGCCACCACCCTCCAGTTCTCCGCTTCCGTCAGTTCCAACTCCAGTAGTAGTAGTACCCAGCCAACCAATCAGCCAACTACAAGTCAGCCCCCATGCTTTTCTCCGGCCGCTGACTTGCAGAGCTGAGTTTGAGCGAGTACCCCGGACCGGCGGTTGCTGCAGCCTCCTCCCTCGCGGACCCGAGGCTGCGCGCGGTCGCCAGGGAGTGAGGTGAGGTGAGGCGAGGAAGGGGAAGATGGAGAGCTACCTGGAGGAGAACTTCGGGGGCGTCAAGGCCAAGAACTCCTCCGAGGAGGCGCTCCGCCGGTGGCGCCGCCTCTGCAGCGTCGTCAAGAACCCCAAGCGCCGCTTCCGCTTCACCGCCAACCTCGACAAGCGAGGCGAGGCGCAGGCCATCAAGCACGCCAACCACGTACGCATCGCCACCCGCCTTCTCCCCCCTCTCCTTCCCCTTCCTCCTCCTCCTCCTCTTCTGTCTGGGGCGCTGCCCCGCGCTGGGATCCGCTTCGCCTCGCGGGATCTGGAGCCGCGCCGCTGGTACGAGGTTCGGCTCCCACCGCGGCCGGCGGCCGGGAGATCGCCCGCTCGCCGCGCCGGATTCGGATGCCCGCGCGCGCGGGCCTGAAATTGTGAACTTTATTTTTCTTTTCGCCATTTCTGATGAATGGTAGCAAGGATGGATTTTGAGCTGCAGCGGGGGTGAATTTGGGGTTATTGGGGGATCATCAGCATGGGGAGGTGATCTCTGCTGAGGGTGAGCTACGCGGGGGGCGATCCTGCTTACCTTATCTGGCATCATTACAGCTTATGCCATCTTGTTTAGGAAGAATTAGCTCGCCATTTTCGGTAAGAGGATGATGGGAGTGTTACTCTTAGGCAGCTCATCATTTTGCAGCACACCTTCCATAATCTTTGCAACGGCTTACCCTGAAACAGAGCAGCAACAACGTAGATGTGGGGTTTAAGTGGTCAAGTGTGCAGTTTGGGTGCTGACCTTGCTGAATTAATTCTACTTAATACCAGGTTCTGTTTAATAAGAGGTTACTGAAAGAAGTTCATCCTGTGTGTTGTGTTACAGGAGAAGCTGCGTGTTGCCGTGCTGGTCTCCAAGGCCGCACTTCAGTTCTTACACGGTAATTACACAACAATTTAGTTACCTTGATATGAAAGCTTAAATTTCTCATGCTTTCGAAATTCTCTGTTGGTTTCAAGGCGTCGGTACTGCCTGATCCATGCATTACCTCTGAATGTTCAGGTCTCTCGCTTCGGAGCGAGTATGTTGTCCCTGAGGAAGTCAAGGCGGCAGGGTTTCAGATCTGCGCCGATGAGCTCGGGTCCATTGTCGAGGGCCACGACAGTAAAAAGTTGATCACACATGGTGGAGTTGATGGAATTGCGGCCAAGCTTGCGACATCGCAAACAGATGGGCTGAGTACAGCTGAGGACAACATCAAGCGCAGGCAAGACATATATGGAATAAACAAGTTCACGGAAAGTGAGGTCCGCAGTTTCTGGGTGTTTGTGTGGGAAGCGCTTCAAGATACAACTCTTATCATTCTTGCTGTCTGCGCGTTCGTATCGCTGGTTGTTGGCATTGCGATGGAAGGGTGGCCGAAAGGTGCTCATGACGGCCTTGGGATTGTTGCGAGTATCCTGCTGGTTGTGTTTGTGACTGCGACAAGTGACTACCGACAGTCGCTGCAGTTCAAGGACCTGGACAAGGAGAAAAAGAAAATTCAAGTGCAAGTTACAAGGGATGGGTTTAGACAACGAATATCGATATATGATCTTCTACCTGGTGATGTTGTCCATTTAGCGATTGGAGATCAGGTTCCTGCAGATGGGCTCTTTATTTCAGGGTTTTCTCTGTTGATTAACGAATCCAGCCTTACTGGTGAGAGTGAACCTGTTGCTGTAAATGAAGACAACCCTTTTCTTTTGTCGGGGACCAAAGTACAGGATGGGTCGTGCAAGATGCTGGTTACAACGGTTGGCATGCGCACCCAATGGGGAAAACTGATGGCTACTCTCAGTGAGGGCGGGGATGATGAAACTCCTCTGCAGGTTAAACTCAATGGAGTTGCAACTATCATTGGGAAGATTGGCCTATTCTTTGCGGTTATAACTTTCATTGTCTTGTCCCAAGGGTTATTTGGCAAGAAATACCATGACGGGCTGCTTTTGAGCTGGTCAGGAGATGATGCACTGGAGCTTCTGGAGCATTTTGCTATTGCAGTTACCATTGTTGTTGTTGCTGTTCCTGAGGGATTGCCGTTAGCAGTCACGCTGAGCCTTGCATTTGCCATGAAGAAAATGATGAATGACAAGGCACTGGTTCGCAACTTAGCTGCATGTGAAACTATGGGCTCAGCGACTACCATCTGCAGTGACAAGACAGGGACATTGACAACCAATCATATGACTGTTGTTAAGGCCTGCATCTGTGGGAAAATCAAGGAAGTTAATGGTCCTCAAAATGCATCCAAGTTATGTTCTGAATTTCCTGAGATTGTTGTCAAAACTCTTCTGGAGTCTGTATTTAACAATACAGGTGGTGAGGTTGTGATTAACCAAGATGGTAAATATCAGATCCTAGGTACCCCTACAGAGGCAGCTTTATTGGAGTTCGCATTGGCACTAGGTGGAGATTTTAAGGCAAAACGTGGTGAAACTAAGATTGTCAAGGTGGAACCTTTCAATTCAACCAAAAAGAGAATGAGTGTCATTCTTGAGCTTCCTGGAGGAGGATGCCGTGCACACTGTAAAGGTGCTTCTGAAATAGTCTTGGCTGCGTGTGATAAGTTCATCGATGAGACAGGCAGTGTTCTTCCTCTGGACAAAACAACTTCAGAGAAGCTCAATGGTATTATTGACAGTTTTGCTGGTGAAGCTCTTAGGACATTGTGCCTTGCTTACAGGGAAATGGAAGAAGGTTTTCCTGCCACAGAGCAAATACCACTGCAAGGGTACACATGCATTGGTATTGTAGGTATTAAAGATCCCGTCCGTCCAGGTGTTAGGGAGTCTGTTGCAACTTGCAGGTCTGCTGGAATTATGGTCAGAATGGTCACAGGAGACAACATAAATACAGCAAAGGCGATTGCCCGTGAATGTGGTATACTAACTGATGATGGTGTGGCTATTGAAGGACCTGAGTTCAGAGAGAAAACCCTTGAAGAACTCCTTGAGCTGGTTCCAAAAATCCAGGTTTGCTTTCTTATCGACTTTCAAACATTTTTGCTATCAATAGATAGTTTAACTTGCTGCTGATTTGGTGTATTGAAGGTAATGGCGCGATCATCACCACTTGACAAGCATACACTAGTGAAACATTTGCGCACAACATTCAATGATGTTGTTGCTGTTACCGGTGATGGCACAAATGATGCTCCTGCGTTGCATGAAGCAGATATTGGACTTGCAATGGGCATTGCAGGGACTGAGGTATGGGTGCTTAATCATTGAGGAGTCCATATCGATAATCATTCATTAGTTAGCATGTCTGTCATGTTGACATGGTATGCCAGAATTATACATTATATTACATGCAGTGATGATTTATTCATCTTTATTGAACCTGAATGTTATATCACATCTGGTAGTCTTATTCATGTCATCCAGTGGGCCTAATATAAGTTTTTTTTCAGGTGGCAAAAGAGAGTGCTGATGTTATAATTCTGGATGACAACTTCTCTACAATTGTAACTGTTGCAAAGTGGGGACGTTCTGTTTACATCAATATCCAAAAGTTCGTGCAGTTTCAGCTGACTGTCAATGTAGTGGCGCTGCTAGTTAACTTCTCTTCAGCTTGCTTTACAGGTATGTGTCCTACCATTGCTATTCTGTTTTCGTCAGAAGTGTCTTTGTCTCATGATCTCCTCTTGTAATGCCAGGAAATGCACCATTGACAGCTGTTCAGCTTCTTTGGGTCAACATGATCATGGACACCCTTGGTGCTCTAGCATTGGCCACGGAACCGCCGAACGATGAGTTGATGAAGAGAGAGCCAGTAGGAAGAACAGGAAAATTCATTACAAATGTAATGTGGAGGAACATCATGGGACAATCTTTCTACCAATTTTTTGTTATGTGGTACCTCCAGACACAAGGGAAATCCCTTTTCGGTCTTGAAGGCTCTGATACTGATATTGTGCTGAATACAATAATTTTCAACTCATTCGTCTTCTGCCAGGTATGGCTTTCGCTGCAAATTCTTTCCTTTGCACTAGCGATTCGTCTCCTAAGTAGCAATGTATCTTTTGCGTCAGCAGCTTGGCTTAGCCTAGAAGCGATTCTGTTTTCCTCGTTTTCTCTATCTGAATTGTCGAACACATGCGACCTTTTCTCTGCAGCACCAAGGGAATTATATTCTTTTTTCATGCAATCCATTAAAACTAATAATAATCTGCCGTTAGAGAATGCACACATTGACCTCACACAGTTAGCTAAAAAGGATAGGCGATTGGATCGATAGGGTAGAATGACGTTTCGCCTAAATAAGATTTACATTTTGTAAGGCACAATCCTAGACCATACTGATAGGGTACTGATATGCTGCATCCTTCTTCAGTGTTCAATGAAATCAGCTCCAGGGAGATGGAGAGGGTGAACGTGATCAAGGGCATCCTAAAGAACTACGTCTTCATGGCCGTCCTTACCAGCACAGTCATCTTCCAGTTCATCATGGTCCAGTTCCTAGGCGAGTTCGCCAACACGACCCCCCTCAACAGGTTCCAGTGGCTCGCCAGCGTGCTCCTTGGCCTCGCAGGCATGCCCATTGCCGCCGCTGTTAAGCTGATCCCTGTCGGCTCCTCGTGATGATGATGCGGACGGCCGAAGACGCATAGCTTCAACTTTTCAGACCAACAAAATGGCCTGTATTCTGTGGAGCTGCCTTCCCCGTGCATGAACTTTTGGAATGCATGGATGGCAGGGTTGGGAACAGCTGCTGCATTTTGACAGATTTTTTGTAAATCTAATCATATTGTGTTTGGCATCGGTGCGCAGGTTTTAGGTTTGGTAGCGTAGCTGAATTGCATTGCTGTGGATCAATCAACATTGAACAACAGATACATCGTCCTTTTCTAGTACATTTTTATTCTTAGTTAAGTGCTCTTAATTGATCGATCTATAGCGGAGGCAAATGTGCCCATTGCAACATGAAACTGTACCTACCCTGGGTCTGAACCAAATCTACGCTTGTTGGATCTGGGATGATTTTGTTGGCTTAATCGTTTCAAAACTCAACCGTGCCCGATGAGTATCTGGACAGGTTGTTGCCGCTGTTCCAATGAATATGAGAATATCGCCGACTCAAATGTGCCCCTCGAAGTCGCCGACTTCAACAGGAGGGTGTTGACGCCGCCGGCCCAAAGCCAACACCAACGTTGTTAACGGTTCAAGAACGACTACCCACATCGTGATCTGCACTGCATCAACTTACACCTGCGTTGACTTGCGATCATCTACTCGAACCCTAAGAAGTGTCAAGTACAGTGATTATGGAAGAGAAAATCTGTCTTGTAGACAGCTGCACTACTAACACGATTCCAAGAGATGCCCGTTATTTGAAACACTCAGAAACTAAGAAGATATAACGACTATTGTTGGAAGTGCTAGAAAAATTGTTGGCGCTGAACGAGCTACAATTATCCTTCCGAATGGAACAATTATGACAGTCAATGAAGCATTACTGTATGAAAACTCAATCTGAACATTTTTAAGCTTTAAAGGTATTCGCGCAAATTGTTTCCGTGTAGAAACAAATAATGGTGACGGCGTAGAACGCTTAATCATGAAAAAAAAAACAGAAAACTCGCAAGACTGTTGTCGAAAGTTTTTGGGCGCGAGCAGGACTGTGTGTTACAGTTCTGTTAGTACCTTGACAGGCCGTCCCAATGCATATACCCGAAGAATGTCACGGGCCAACAAGGAATGTGTGGGCTTTAAGGTAGGAGTAGTTTGTGTACAAAGTCCAAAGGGCGTAAACCCATGATGCAGTCGCAGAATCCGCTGCAGCAGAGAGCAGAGACTCATCTGAATTTACTGCACCAGGTTGCACATCGACTACTGCCCAGTGAGCACGATGATGCCACGCCGTCCGTTCCGGGATCGACGAACATTTCGCGCCATGTTCCTGTACACACGCAATACGCATAGACGATACTCCTACTAGAACTCGTGCTGGTAGTAGCCGTTGTACTACTTGTAGCACAGCAGCGGTACGGGACAGGGGACCCTCGACTTTGCCGTGCAACAGTCAGCGGCCTCTGTTCTGTTCATCTCGAGAGAGACACTACAGTGCATTTCCTTCAGCGGCCTCTGTACAAGTAATCTGCTTCATCACCTCATTGTGATGCATGCCACTGTAAAACAAACCGCGACAGTACGTTCAGTAGTTCTAGTACGCTCATTTTGTCGTGCTTGGAATTCAAGCAATCCATATGAGCTTCTTCTCTTTTTTTTTTTTTTGTGTTATCCTATATATGAAAGTTGTTGGAGGAAGAATGGTCAGAGCTTATTATCCCGGCGCCGGAACCGATGCACGGCAGCTTGCTCAGAAGAAGAGGCCTGGGTGGTGATGCACCGGCATGGCGCGCTCTGATCAAGTAGGACTGGCTGTCCCCGATCTTGAGGTTGACCAGACCAGCCATGGCCACCCGGCAACCGCACGTGGCCACCCGGCAACCGCACGGGCTCCTCATAATGCCGCGCGAGCGCAGGCAGGCAGCCACCAAGCGGCTTACACGTCGTCGCGCCACGCATGCGCTTTGTATGCTCCGCATATGCATGTGCGAGAGAGCATCCGCAGAAGTGGTTAATTTGTGATGTTAATTGTTTATAGCTACCACTAGTAGTGCTTTGTTGCTCACTCACCTTTGGCAACCTTGGTGATTGTGCCATGATGCGGCAGACCAATACATCATCGTTGTTGGGGCTTTTTTTTTTTTTTTTTTTTTTGGCTTCAGTGTTGCTCGTTAGTTAGAGGCTAGTAGAACGTACATTGTTCGTTGCCACGGATGAGATTTTGGTTATACCTCCTGTCTATAGGACAAGGATACAGTCAGTAAGGGGTCATATTACGGGCTGCCGAATAATCTGACAGTATCTTTTTGTTAAGAAACCATATCGGCTGCCGAATGGCTCCTCTCTCTTTGCCTTCGGGGATCTCATTGGCTGCTGGATGGAGCGGGGTCCCGCCTTTTAATAGTAGTGTTAGCAGATTGAGTTCTAAGTTTAGTGTTTGGATCTACCCATAGTGAATTATTTGGTATTGGGATCTTAATTAATTCACCCTTCTCCTCTTTGATGAAGTTGTGTGCTGTGAAAAGAAAGAAAAATGTAAAAATGGAAAAATATAAGATACGAGGACGAACAAGGTTCGAAGATAATGCAGTAATTGTTCCCCAGCAAGGGCGCGTGTGTGGTTCCATTGAAGGTGGCAAAGGCGCGATGATGTCAGCATCCTCCTGGACAGTGGCGAGGCGGAGACGATGTTACCACCGTGGCATAAGGTTTTCCTGCCCTTCCTCGATTTATCGTGGCTTGACCATGGTCAAGAGCTAGTCATATTAGGTTTTCCTTTCTTACACCTCATTTATCGTGAGGAAGTGTGATATTGCATTACCACACTTTCTTACACCTCTGCTGTTGGAGAATCTGGAAGCGTCGGAATGAGGTTCACTTCAAACATGGCTCACCATCGTTGATGCGACTTCTAGGTGACTGCAAATCTAAAGCTCACCTATGGCAATGCCGGCTGCCAAGAGATGATGCGACCATCTCCGACGCATGGTGCTCCTTGTTTAGTTCCATAATGTTAATCATAGCTCCCTTCCGTGCAAATCTTCAAATGTTGTACTGAGCCTACTTGGGCTACAATTTTCTAAATGGAAATTAGGTGGGGATTAAACCCCCCCCCCCCCCCCCCCCCCCCCCGTTTATTTTTTCTTTCTGTTAATTGTTTTTTAGAGTCTTGATCTCTTGAGGTTTTCACTTCTCTAAATTTTGATACAATGCCCTTTTATTCAAGAAAGAGATATTATAAAAAGGAGGAGAAATGAACGATATTCACATGGCCTGTCATACTAGAGGTCATGGCTATGAAACTTTTGCAACCAAATGGTGGTTGTTTTAATGATAGACTATGTGCAACATAATTCCTATGTTGCCTTTATTCCTATCAAAATATATCTACAACATCAGCATGTAATATTTTTGAAAGCATTATGATGTAAAAGGCCAGAATGTTGGAAAGGTTAACGGAACAACAAGATAAACAATATCAACATGCATACCACACGTTCTCACAAGACAACCATACGGAGGGGACAGTTCATCGCATTCACAAGCAGTACCTACCGTCACACGACATCCAAAACAAGCAATACAAAACAAACCATATGTTTCCTTGACCAGATCAGGATCTGTATGCGTGTGCTACTGTGCCGCTGCCGTATTGCGTGGTGCATGGGAGGATATCTTTGTGTTGGCTTCTTTGTCTTTGTGCAGGCTTATTTGTTTTTTTTGAGCGTAGCAGGCTTATTTGTTGCTAGCCTTTAGACCATGCATCCCCACCCTCAAATGCTAGTGCTGTTCACTGAAGGCAGAGGGCCACACCCTGCCATTGATGCAAACCGGCCATCTTTGCTCCAGGCTTTCAGTTGTCAGACTCATAGCTGGACACACTACTTACTGCCATCCTTCACTTCTCATCGCATTGCTATTAGTTTATTTTTATTTTTCCTTTTTTTTCTTGTATGATCCAGATGTAGTGTATTGCAATTTGCAAATTTGCACTGTGCAAATTAAAAATATTGGACAAACTTTAAGGTCCCTGTTTTGAACGCGGGAATTTCACAAGACAAATCCAGAGGAAATTGTCTAGTCTAGTATGAAATTCATGTATTATACTCCTACTACATCAGTGTTTGTTCCTACAATGTTTACTGTATGGTTGAGGTTTTGTTACTGTTTTTACAATACTCGAGCACTAAAATTTGAAAAATATACTGTTTTGCTAGGACCAGGCACCCGGCCAGCCGATGAGTTGGCCACTCACTTCTAGGCGGCAGTGGTACCCCTTTGAACCAACAAAACTTAACCAAGCTTTGTCTCCAAGCCTGTTTTTGACCGCATTGGTGACTGAGAAGCTGTAAGATTGTTAACCCTTTCTGGATCCTGATTTTTATTCACCCAACAACCATGCATATGCATAAGCACACCTAGGTTTGGACAGTTCAGGTTCAGAAAGACAGGCAGGCAATAGTATGTCCTCTGTGTTCTTTAGATACAAGTTACCATTGGTTGACACATGTATTGTAGATTATCTTCACATTGCACACTTGGTTAGTTCAGGAAAATCGCAAACATGTCGATTTGATCTGCTTTCATGGACTTTGTGAATATAAATTGCTCCGTTCTTCTTGACCAGCTCGATCTCCAAGGCTTCATGAATGGTGAATAGATCCGACTGAATGAAGCTTGGTCACCTTTCTTGTCTGCAATACGAACGAACTTAGTTCTTCGATTTTGTTTCTTTCGCGAAAATGATCAAACTTGGCAAATGACAAACTTCGTGTCTATATATTCTCCATCAATTTTGTGTATCCGAAGCTTACAGCGGGATCTTATCTCAGATCTGAATTTTCTCTTGAGACACTCTTGATATTCAGTGAAATATTCTAATAAAGCATGTACTTTTGTCCAGCTGAACTTAATGAACTAGCCAAACATGCATAGTTAAACATTTCCATGTTTGAGTTGTATATTCTAAGCACCAGCGTCCAGCTAGCCAGTCTCCCATGACAGAGAACAGTATCTTAGAATACCCTAGCAGCAGTTGTGACCATGCTTCAATGCAAGGAACGCCTTTCCTTTATATAGCAACATTGGAGAAACAAAACTATGCAATGAAGCCACATGATGAGAGAGAAAGAGAGAGGTTTGGCAATGGAAGCATGCATAGCAGAGCCAGAGATGGTGGTGGCTGTCTCTCAGAAAGCCACTCCATTGCCCATGGGGGCATGCAGGCATTTTCATTGCCAGAGGGCAGAGAGGAAAGAAGGAAAAGCTCTTTCTACCAGCTGTAAGGCAGGTGCAATGTAAGACCTGCATTTGCTAGTGGATGAGGCCAGAAGACCAACTTTAGGGTTTAGGGTTTATGAGGGGGAAAAATAAAGTCAGTGCATGTAAAGATATAATCATTATTGTATCCAAGAAAGTACTAATATTCTGTGCATGTGTGTGTTCCTCTCTGCACCGTGGCACATTGGAAACCTTCTAATTATTGCATTGACTAATGTATGGGGTTTGTTCTTGTTAGAGTTTTCTTCTTTTAAGAATTAAGATCTGCAAGAAAACATTATTATCTGACTTCCTTTCTTTTTAAGTGCCAGTTATAAAAATTTTCAGTTGTGACAAACTTTTAGATAGTTTAGTTCTTAAGAACTTGAAAGGTGCCTCATTGTGCTCCACAAGGTGTAGAGAATATTAAGATCAAGTAGTATTAGTTCTACCCCGACTAAGTACACAGTTAGAAGTCACATCAACATTGCTAATCTTAAGTCAATTATTGGCATAGAGTGCTAAGCTCCTGGGTATTGTACATTAATAGTATACCATTCATATGAAGCACTTGTACTTCCAACAGCACAGTGTGTTGCATGCTTTCCTCAGCGTGCACAGTTATTGCCAAAAGGCTACAATGTACTTATGAATCATGGTTAACAAGGGCTTTCTTTGTAGGTCATCTTTTAATAAGTTATGGCTGTGGGGGTGCTGCGCAATAGTTGAGTTTTGCCAAAATTCATCAAGTTTATGTCCTAGCCAAGCTGGTTGCAATGTAACAGGGAAAAGGTTGCATTGGATTCCCCTGGTAAAAGGCAGAGCAAGAAGAAGCACAGGCATGGCCCAGAACTGAACGAGTGACACTGAAAATTTGCAGCAGTCAGCCAGACAGAACTGATCGAGAAACCTGCACTCCGGCAGGCATGCACAACATGCAATCTGATTCCATTCCTCAGGAACAGGAGGGGTTACAGAAGTACACAACCACTCCACAAGGGTTTGTTACAAACCAATGTAACCCATGCAAGGGTAGTGCCAGCTGAGTGAAACACCACTCACACACACATCTCCACTTGCACAAGTGAAAAAGGGAAACAGCTCCGATCTCCTATAAACAATGGCAAAACTCCCGACCTTTCAGTGTTGTTACCACTTGTTTTTGCAGCTTCTCTGCAGCAGCAGAATCTAACCATATGCAATTGCAAATTGCAATGCAACATGGCATGGCATCCACAAGGGCAAATCAAGCAGTGCAACTTTGAAGTAAAGTTCACTGGAAATGTGCCCCGTTTGGAGACTGGCATTGGGCTCAACCTAAGCTCTCCTCTCCGTAGGAAAGCTCGGCCCTTTGCCTTGTTCATCTCTTCCACCTCTCACAAACCAATCCAATCCAACAGCATCGCTAATGCCAACCCATGGCACTAGTTCAAAGAACCTAAAACTGCAAACATATAAGTTAAAAAGGAGAAAGAAAAAGGAAGAAAAACAAGCCCCCCCCCCCCCCCCCCCCCCCCCCCCCCCCCCCCCCCCCCCAAGACATCAGGCTAAAATTGTGTGTCCGCGGTGGCGTTAGCTTCTCAACGGATGCCCGGCAGCTCCAGCCTGATCCGCTTATTCCTCTCCACCGCCACCGTGGCAAAGGCGGTGGTGTCGGTAACATCATCAACAAGAACAGAATCATATGTACTAGTGGCAACCTCATTGGAGCCTGAACATGGAAATGATCTCTTGCCACTCTTGTTCATGTCTCCAACCATCATACAATAGCAGGAATGTACATGCGCCTGATCAAAGAAACAGACGCATTGTTTATTGACAACGGTAATTCTAGGTTCATTCAAAGAAAACGTTCATATGATCAAAATGTGAAACTAGCATTCAAAAGATGCAAGCAAGTGACAAACCTTCTCGATAAGGCAAGATGGGGAGATGTGGCTCATCTTGGAATCCAGTGCTTCTTTGGTCAGTAGAGGTCCATAGGATGCAGCCAAGATTGCAGCAGCAGCCACAGAGGATGGCCTGTGATCAAGCACACTACCAGCTTCACAATCACAACACAAATCAGTCAGACCAATGCACAAACGATCACTCTGCTTCTGAAAAAAAAAAATGTGATTTTGTTCAGTATGCAGGTAAGAAATGAACCTTCAGCTGTGGCAAAGATGTATCCGATGGCCTTGAGGGCGACGCGAGCGCCGCCATGGTCGCCGCCGTCGTGCTGGTGGAGCCGGGATGCGAAGCAGGGGAGGTAGTCGAATGGCGTGACGGCGCCCATGCGCCAGCCGAGCGTGGACAGCACGAGCAGCTCCATCCGGCGGATGGACGCCGGGCAGAACTCGTAGCCGCCGCCGGCGACGAACTCCGACAGCGGCGGCGCGGCGCACTCCTCCATCTTGGCCGCCACGGACACGCACGCCACGGACAGCAACCGCGCCGCCCACGGCATCGCCTCCCTCTGCAGCCACCAATGCAACAACGCACGCGCCCGCGTCAGGCACTCGCGCCTCCCCAAAAAAGCAGAGCTTTTCTTTTGAGAAAAAAATAACATTGTTTTACGGCGGCGGCGCGGGTAGATAGATTACATCGACGCGTCGCCGGAGCCAGAAGCGGTCGAAGTAGGCGACGGCGAGGTACGCCGTCCGGTGGCCGAACCCGAAGCACCCGCGCGTCTGAAATGGCGAACGATGTCAATCTCAATCAGATGCCATGCCAATCAAATGGCGATGCCAAGGCGCTTAGCTAATCGAGAAGCGGGCGCTCACTTCGAGAATCCACTTGACGGCGGCGAGGCGGGCTTGCCGGAACCACTCCTCGGAGGTGGCGGCCCGGTCGTCCTCGTCGACGTCTTCGTCGCCGTCGTCCTCAGCAACAGAGTCGGAGGAGGAGCAGAAGCTGGTCTCCTTGAACACCAGCTGCTCGACGTATTCCTCCTCCTCCTCCTCGTCGACGGCATTGTAGAGGGAGAAGAACT
The DNA here is from genome assembly GCA_012490785.1 of Eragrostis nindensis. Lineage (NCBI taxonomy): Eukaryota > Viridiplantae > Streptophyta > Magnoliopsida > Poales > Poaceae > Eragrostis > Eragrostis nindensis. The sequence continues at coordinate 55,017 of JAAXCT010000966.1, forward strand.
CGCCGTCGTCGACGACGCCATCGCCGAGGTCGGCGCCGTCCTCCTCGCAGATCAGCGAGAACGCGCAGGACGACCACTCCTCCGCCGCCTCAACCGGCATCATCACGCCACGCCTCTGCTCACCGCCGCTTGATCCTTTTAGTCGCAGCGTAGCCGATCGATATGCGTCAAGCAAGAAGCACGCGCGAGATGCGCGACGCTCTGATGGTGCGGCGGTCGCCGGCGGCGGCCGTGGAAGAGGCCGGAGCTGAAGTGGGAGCGAGAGCGAGAAGGAAGTGAGCCGCCTCCCCCGCTTTATAAATGGCTCTTCTGCTAAGCAGAGCATATGCTGGGATGCGGTTGTTATGGTAAAATGAAATCATGTCAGAGATGTTATGGTAGAATATAATTTTTGCTATTTTTTTGACTGTATAGACTCTCCATAGCAGTCGGATCCTAGCAATTACTCCAAAACTAGCTTCACTAATCTTTTACTATTTTTTGCCTCTGCTTGTTGTCATTTGCATTTTTTTGCTATTACTAACATAATTAGTTCCTACGATGCATCTGAATTGTATCCATATTTATGCTGGAAAAGAATTGATTTTACTCCCCGAACAATTTACTTTATTTGTTTGACTATTTGAACAAACATTAGTTCGATTTACTCCCTTGAACAATTCAAGTTTGTGCAACGTATCCTTTCGATTTGTCTTGTTTGTTTAAGCGAAGATAGCTCACACAACAACATATGTTGTTATAACATATTTTTTTCTAATCATTTGTATCTATGTTAACTGTCATCGTTAATTTCTATTAAACTATATAATAGTATAAAAATAATATACTTGGATTATTGTGTTAACTGTCATTGTGTAAATTTAAGCTTCCAATTCAACTTTTATGATGAGAAACCAAAAAAGACATAATTCGGTTGATATATAGGGATATTGCATCAGTTTGAATCGGTGAAGGAGGCCAGAGTTGACAAAGGTCAATAAAAGCTTTAAATGCAATTTCTACATAATTTCCCTGGCTTCCAAATTTCTTGATGTAATAAAGGATCCCTTTCACTCATAAATAACAACTTCCTTGAGCTACTTAATGAGCATAAGAATATGTTTTTTAGAAAAGGGCATAAGAATATGTAGCATGTAAATGGTTAGAGTTGCTAATATTTTATTTATATCGCAAGATTGTTAGGTACACTAACAATTGTTTCATTAGTCTTTTTTTCCTTTCCCTCTTTTGTTCCTCCTTATTAGTGCCATTTGCGTTTCTAGGTATTTCAGCTTTAATTGGTAAAAAAAATCTTGAGGAGATTCAATTTTCTGCTGGGGCTACCGGTACAGTACAAGTACGGTTCGACGTATCTGTAGTGCATCCGTGTATTCACGCGTCATTCAGTTATTTAATGGGTCATTTACTGTAAATATTGAGCCTAATAACTTTACTTTTTTGCGAAATAACTTTACGACGGCTCTTGCTGCACGCTACACGTTCTTGCTTGTCAGCTGCTCAATAGCACAGCATAGTAGTACAATGTTTGTTTTTTTGACACGACATATGTATAAAATGTCTTTTTTTCCCCATCTCATAGCATCGGTGCTTCATTACTCAGTAGGCATCGATACTCTGTTCATATCCATATGAGCTTTTTTTTTTTTTTTTTTTTTTGCGAATGATCCATATGAGATCTTTAGATTGTGAAAATACCCTCTTAATGGCGTGACATACGAAAACATTGTTCCTAAGCACCCGTGATGTGCATGCTCTTAATTAAACGCCAAGACAGGATTTAGCTTTGATACACAAAGACCATACATACAAGGGTATATGCATTATGCATGGCATGCGTCCAATGGTAGCTATGCACATATCAAAAAGATGGGGAGAAAAACCTATCCATACGCTCCCACCTGACTCCTAACAATTTCATTGCACATAATAAAGGGATTGTTATTCGTAGGCAAAACCTAGAATCTGGTGATGTGGAAAACGCAGGCTGCAGGCTCCATATATTAAAAAGATATTTGCTGAGAGGCTAATCTCAACTACCTCCCAGCATCATCTCCCCCAAAAGTTTGTGCAACGCTCCTCCAGCAGAAACGTACTAAGGGTGAGACAAAACACTCGGTTTGGCCACTAATCCATGTAGGCCCGGCGCCCCAGATCCATTCAGAAAAGCAAAGCAGTTTGAAAGTGAGTAGACATAATGCAGACATAACATGGTATCTGCTCATGTATCATGCGGCTAATATATAGCATCTTGAAACATAATAACTAAATTAAAATCGTATCTCAACACTTCTGCAGTTTTAAAGTCTAAACCTTGTCGAAAACCACCCATTAATTCTACCCCAAACAGTGAAATGCCATGGATTTCACCTTTCAGAGTCCACATGCATGAATTTTCCTGCTCGTGAACCAGGACGAGCTGTCTTCGAAGTCGCTCTCTTACTAAATCCAGAAGTTATTAACAGTGGGGGCATGAGATACATTCATATATGATACATATATGTTATATGTGTACAAATATGAGCTCACATGACAGGCGTTGCGGATGCAAACGGTGGGCAGTGAACAAAACGCAGGATTCAAGGGCCAATGTTCTGGTCTCCCGAAACAGTGCCGGTTCCACACGCATCGTCCAAGATGCAAATTCATTACTACCACCAGCCACACCCCAATTGCTGCTGCCATTTGAATACAAAATTTTGCGAGGGAAAAGGCCAAGATTTGGCCAGGGCTCACTGAGATCAAGGAGCAATGGACCACAGGCCTCTCTTATCGTCTTTGCAGCTGCTGCATTAGGTGGTTGATTCAGGCAAGACGACGAGCAAAAAAGTCGCGCCTGAAAACGAAGGATGCAGCACGGAAGATTAGACCACCAGTGATCAGAAGTGTCAAAGTTTTCAGATGGACGGGAGAAAACAAATGGTGGTCTTGGAAGATTGTTACCAGATATGAACCGTTTGGTGATTCTTTTGATGAACTGTATTGTTGTGGTTACAAGCCCACAATAGTAGAAGGGGGATCCTCCAAGGGTCTACCACAAGTGAGGGACCCCTGGGAAGGACCTGGGAAGGGACCAAACAAGAGCCAAGAGAGGTAGGTAATTAAGAGCTTGTATTGAATGACTTGCCTTGAGGGTGGTAGGGGGTATTTATAGGCTGATACACCCCTACAACCCTAGAATTACAAGTACCATATTGCCCTTCCTCCAGGGCACTATGGTCATTTCCTTACTACAAGGTGGGATTCCCTAACCCTAGTGGGCCAGGGGCCAATATACATGGGCCTATCCTATGCTATACCTCTTCATGGGCCTTGATGGGCTTCATGGCAGGCCAGGCCTTTGGGCCAGGGGGAGGGGACACAGTGGGCCTCCCCCAACAGCTAGCCCCACACAGTCGAGATCCACCTTCGTAGGGCCGAAACTGTGTCCATCCGGAGGTCCGCCCGTCGTCCCCTCTTTCGGCGCTCCGAAGGTCTGGTCTGCGTTGGTTTCAGAAGGGGAGCCTTCTACGTGCCTCCGAAGGTACTGCTTCCGAAGGTCGCCTTCCGGAGCTCCCGATACCGAAGGTCTCGGTCCGAAGGTCCCGACACCGATGGTCCGGTCGCCGAAGGTACCGACACCGAAGGTCCGGTCGCCGAAGGTACGGTGGTCGACGAAGATTGCCGCAGATGGCCCGATGGTTGCTTCAAGCGATGGCGCCGTGTTTGCCGAAGGGCGCGTTCGCCGAAGGTTGTTCGGTGGTGGCGCGGAGATAGCTGCCGGCTATATCACCGCGATGGCCGAAGGTCGCGGTTGCCGAAAGTGGCGCTGATGGCGCGAAGGTAGCTGCCGGCTACCTGTTAAAGGTGTCTTTAATGCTCCGCGCGAATTGCGGAGCGGCGCCGTCTCATTTACTGGGACTGGGCGCGGATCGCGATGCGACGCCGTCTCGCATGATGGGACGCGTCTGATTGCGTGGCGGATCTGCGGCCGTTGATCCTTCATTGGACGGTCAGACCGATTCACCGGGGACTATATATTTACCGCCCGGGCGCCCAGGTTTTCACCCCGCCAGTCATTCCTCCAACCGCACCGCTGCCGTTCAGCTAGCCTGCTTCGGCGTTCTTGTTGCTCCCGCGCGCTTCGTTGCTTGAGCGAGTTGCTTCCAAGTCGTCGCGCTGGCGTCGGAGATGGCTCGGAAGGGGAAGACCAGCGCTTCGCAGCGCGTTCGCATCGATGATCGCCTCTCGGCGTCGCCGTTCGTCGACCGCAGCACGGTCGACTCAAAGGTGCTGGACGAGATGGCCGCCGATGGGCTCCTGGAGCGGAGCCGGGCCGAAGCGCCAAGGAAGGGGGAGACGACCCCTAGTCCGAAGGACGGATACATCGTTCTGTACCGGCGGTTCTTCGAAGCTGGGTTTCGGATGCCCTGCTCTCCCTTCGTGGCCGAGGTGTTGGATTTCTTCGGCCTCGAGATCCAGCAGCTCACAGTCAACGCACTTGTGCGGCTGAGCGTCTTCGAGTGGGCGTTCTGGCTCGAAGGGTCTCGGCCGCACGCTGGAGCCTTCGCGGCGACGCACTATGCGCACGCCGTGAAAAAGAGGTTAACGCTGGACGGGAAGGAGCTCATCGGATCCATGGGAGTTATCTCCTTCGTCCCCGCCCCGAAGCCGTCGTTCCGGCGAAGGCGTACAAGCTGCACTGGGGGCGCTGGACCACCGGGTGGTTCTACTACCGTGTGGAGGAGGGGTGCCCCCTTCGGTCGACGATGTCGGAGGTGCTCTTCCATCGGTACCCGACGGTGGAGTTGGACGGGACCGGCGAGTCCCGGGTGAAGCTGCTGGAGACGGTGGCACGGAAGTTCTCGATGCGCGACCTCGCCGAAGAATTCATCGCCGCCGGGGTGTGGCCTTTGCTCCGCAACTGGGAGCAGAGATTCGTTGTTGAGGTTCCGGGCGGAGAGCCGGAGGTTCACTTGAGGCCGGAGAGTTTCCCAAGTAAGTTTGCTCCAGTATATGTTTTCCTTCGATTGTATTGCCATGGCTTGACGTGGTTTGTACAGCCAAGACGCTGAGGGAGGTCGAAGACGGCGCCGCGGAGATTCTCGGCCCCTTCCATGCGGACGAGGCTTCGCGCCGGGCGAAGCTTTGTGTGGGTCCCCGTATCAACCGGGTGCTCGCCATCAAGTGCCCGGAGCTCCAGCTTCCGGAGCGACAGGTGCTCGTCGCTGCCCCCGTCCCTGCCAGCGGCGAAGGGGAGGATGAGGAGGCCGAGAGTGACGCTCCCTTGGCTCCGGTGCGCAGTGTCCGGTTGGTGCGAAGCGCGCTGCCGGGGACACCAGCAGGCCAGCGCCGAAGAGGTCTCGGCCCGCTGCGACGCGCGTCGGAGCGTCGAGTACCGCCGCGGACTTGGGCTACGGCACCGACCTGGAGGAACTCACCGACGACGCTGCCCGAGCGGCGATTGCCGCCGCGGCGGCTCAGCGCCCGGCCAAGGTGGTGAGTCTCGACTCCGACGATGAAGACGTCGGGTTCTTCGGCATGCCATCCTTCGCCGCTGACGTCGAGGAGACGATGGAGCCAGTCCCTCGGTCTCCCGGTATCGTTCTCTCTTCCCGTCACTCTTGCTTTGCTGGTTGTGGTAGTCCCACTAACTCTGTTGCTCTAGCGGAAGGCGTCCGTATCGAAGCCTCCGAGGAAGAGCCTTCCGGAGGAGATGAGGGGGTGGCCGGCCCGGAGCCCACTCATGGGCGGGGAAAAGGTTACTTCGGGAGGTCGCCCATCGAGCAGGCCGGCCCTTCGAAGACGTCGGAGGCTCGTCTCGAGTGGAGCGACTTCTTGGACCGACCGGAGGCCGCCGACGTCCTTCGCGGAGTCTATGACTTCAACGGGCTCGATGAGCTGGAAGAAGGCCTAGAAGAAGTTGCTCCGGAGGACGCTGCTTCGGCTCTCTCCGGGCTTGCAATCAAGGTTTGTTGTCCTTGTGCTTAGCTGCTGTTACTTTCTCGTAGCTTACTTGCTTTGCTTCGACAGGCCGCGGTGCTTGCCCGACACCTGCAAGGGGCGCTTGAGGGCTTCGACCTTGCGCGGCTCCGAGCGCGCGCCGAAATCGCGGAGGCGGCTGCCGAGACCGCCAAGAAGAATGAGAAGGCGGCGGAGCAGGGGCGCGACGCTCTTGCGTCGGAGCTGGAGAAGGCGTTGGCGGTGGCGAAGGCTTCCTCCGATGCCTTGACGTCGGAGAAGGCGGTCTCCGAGAAGGCCCTGAAGGAGCTGGAAAGCCTGAAGATCTCCTTCGAGGCTTTGACCCGCGCAAAGGACGCCACCGAGAAGGAGCTGTCGGAGGCTCGGACGCTGCTAAGTGCCGCCAAGACGCAGAGGGAAGAGGAAGCTGCTGCAGCATGGCAAGCACTTGGCGATTTCAACAGCCTGCTCGAAGGGCTGGGCGTCGAAGTACAGCCGGCCAAGCATGCCGCCGACGACCTCGGAGGGAGCATCGGGCGCCTTGTGCGCTCCGTGAAGTTGGCCTCCCGAGCCATGAAGGCCTTCGGCACCTTCTGCGCCGAGACTGCCTGGACTGCTGCCTTCAGCTCGCTCTTGCAGGTGGGCTGCACTCACCTTCCCGCTGCCGCTTCTGCCTCGACTCAGTTAGCGGAGATGGCGGCTGGAGATGGGAGCCGGTTTCGGGAGCTGGCCTCGAGGGTGAAGAACTTCGGGAACCAGCTCGGCCAACACTTCTGGATGGTGGTGGGGGAGAAGCTGGCTCGGCAGTCTGCTCTCGCTGCTGCCGCCTCTCGGAAGTCGAAGCCCGGAAGCGGCGGCTCCGTTCCAGTTCCGCCTCCGGCTGCTACTTCCTCCGTGGTGACGCCTCCGTCGGGCGAGATTCCTGCCGGGGCCGGGAGCGCCAGCACCCTAGTCTGTAGCGGGGGTGGAGGCTCGGTGTCGGGCCAGGGCAACGTTGCGGAGGTTGACTCTTCGGCCCAGCCTCCCCCTCAGGTGTGAGTTCGCTGGCTTCGAGCCATGCTCCTTTTGGTGTACATAGTTTGTACTAGGTGCCCTTCGGGCTTTTGCAATGAACTTGGTGTCCAGGATGTTTATGCGTTTCTACTGCGATTGATAGGTTTCGAGCGAGGCCGAAGGCAATCGCACCTTAGTGTGCCTTGACGTCGTCCCGGAAAGCATTCTGATTCCCGCTCCGGAGGGTCGCCCTTACTATGTAAAGGGCACGCAGTGGCGCCGTTGGTTCCGGCGTAACCCGGGCGGGTCCTTCGGGGATTTCTTTCGGGATTTGCGCCTGCGAAACGCACGGTTGATGGCGCAGGTACCGAAGGTCCCTTCCGAAGCTTTGCTTCAGAGGCGAGTTCGTCGCGAAGCGCATTGTTTGGACTTAGCGCTGAACCCTCCTCTTCTTGTTGCTCCGAAGGTAGAGGTGGTTGATGTATCGAGCGACGACGAAGATGCTACTGCCGAGGTGGACTTGGAGCAATTGCAGGCCGATGTTGCTTCGGCATCGACTCCGGCAGACTTCGCTTCGCTTCGGCGCACACTGGCGCGAGCCCGGGAGGAGATAGCTAGGGCCGAAGCGTCATTAGGGATGCGCTCCGGTAGTGGGCTGTAAGGGGGGCCTTCGGGCCCCGTGTCGAGTTGCCGACTTGATCGGTATTGTCATTCATGTCGAGCTGTTTAGCTCGACGTATGTTGAAATGTAAGCTCTTTGGAGCGTGTGATGATATTGTCGGCGTCGTCCCGTCCTCTGTGGAACGAAAATTTGTTCGTCGATGGTACCTTCGGAGGTACTCCGTTGCACCACTTTCGGCGAGGAAGCGAGCTCGTTTCGAGCATCGTCCCCCGTTTCTCGTCGGGAGTGGAACGAAAATTCGTCGAAGTCGAGGGTAGCCTCGAAGGTATTCCGTCGCTCTACTTTGGCGAGGAAGTGAGCTCGTTTCGAGCGTCGTCCCCCCCTTTGCTCGTCGGGAGTGGAACGAAAATTCGTCGAAGTCGAGGGTAGCCTCGAAGGTATTCCGTCGCTCTACTTTCGGCGAGGAAGTGAGCTCGTTTCGAGCGTCGTCCCCCCTTTGCTCGTCGGGAGTGGACGAAGGTTTGTTAAGTCGGAGGCGTCCCCCCATTGACTTAGTTTAGTTTCGTGCACGTTTCGCAGGGTCTTTAACGAATGCCCCGCCCTCGACTATTACCGATGGGAGTCTCGGTTTATTGCGTCGGCATCGATTTCCCCTTAGGGTTCGAAATCTAGGACTTATGTGTGCCTAGCTTCAGCGTGTTCCGGAGTTGGCCTCCGGCTCCCGGCTGGATTTCTTGCAATTGGGCACCGTAAGAGGATTTCTCATTTCATTCATTGGTACCGGTTACATAGCCCCTTAGGGAATGCAGCTAAGGGGATCATCGTCACCCTACTGCCGAAAGGAAGAAGAACACACCGAAAGAAGATACAGGTAGCTTGTAGCGCGCAGGCTACGCGGCTTCGGGGCCGGCGGATGCTAAGTCCTTAGACGTAGTATCGGCGGAGGGCATCGGCGTTCCATGTCCTTGGAACTGGCGTCCCATCGAGCTCCATCAGATGGAATGCCCCCAGGCGGATGGAGTTGTAAATGATGAAGGGCCCTTCCCACTTGCTGTTAAGCTTGCCGACGGACGTCGGGTGGATGTTTTGCTTCAGGACGAGGTCGCCTGGAATGAAGTGTCGGGGGTTGACCCTTTGGTTGTACGAGTTCTCCACCGAAGCCATGTATCGCTTCAAGTTGGCGACTGCTTGGAGTCTTGTTTCTTCGAGGAGGTCCTTGGACACGTCCTCGTCGTCGGCCGGCGGCGAAGTGGTGCGAAGTGAGCCATTTTGCACTTCCTCTGGGGTGACTGCTTCGACGCCGAAGAGGAGGCGGAACGGAGAGAAGCCCGTCAGCCTTGACTTAGTCGTGCGCAGCGACCATAGCACGTTGGGCAACTGTTCGGCCCACTTGCCCTTCGGCAGGCCAAGGAGGCATTTTTTGATGCCGTCGAAGACGGTGCCGTTGGCTTTCTCCACCGCTCCGTTGGCTCGGGGGTGGGTGACGGAGACGAAGCACTCCCGAACGCCGATGGAGAGGCAGTACTCCTTGAAGAGGTGGGACTCGAATTGGGAGCCATTGTCCACGGTGATGCGCATCGGCACGCCGAAGCGGCAGACGATGTTCTTCCAGAAGAACTTGCGGACGGACCGCGCCGTGATCCTGGCGAGGGGCTCGGCTTCGATCCACTTGGAGAAGTATTCGTAGCCCACCACCGCCCATTTGAGGTTGCCGGGAGCTGTGGGGAGGGGGCCGACGATGTCGATGCCCCATCGGGCGAGGGGCCAGACCGGAGGAATTGGCTGGAGCGGGGTGGCTGGGCGATGAGATTGTCTTCCCATCCACTGGCAGCTGGGACAGGTGCGGACGAGCTCTTCGGCGTCGCGGGCTGCAGTGGGCCAGTAGAAACCTTGCCGGAACGCTTTGGCGACGAGGGCCCGAGGTGCGAGGTGCGATGAGCACAGGCCTTCGTGGATGTCGCGGAGGAGCGCTTTGCCTTCGTCGAACGAAAGGCAGCGCAGGAGTGGCTCTGAAACGCCTTTCTTGTACAGGATGTTGTTGAAGATGATATAGCTTCGGGTGCGCAGCTTCACCCTTTTCTCTTCGACCGGATCATCGGCGCAGTAGCGCCCTTCGAGCTGTGCCCGGATCGGGGCGCGCCAGTCTTCACCAGTCAGGATCATGACCGACGCCGGCTTCTTCGGAGCGAAGGATGCTTCTGATAACACCTCGTGGAAGGCGTCGGGGGGCACCGGGAGCTGATTTGCTGCTGCCTTTGCAAGGGCATCGGCCTCTTGATTGTGTACCCTCGAGATGCTCTTCACGTCGAAACCGGAGAAGTGCTTCTCCATGCTCCGGACGATCTTGAGGTAGCTTGCCATCTCCGGGTCTCGGGCCATGTACTCCTTCGAGACTTGCTCGGCGATGAGCTGGGAGTCGGTGTAGACGGTGACCCTCCGGGCTCCGAGGGCTCGAAGCTGGCGAAGACCGAGGAGGACACCCTCGTACTCCGCTGCGTTATTTATCGTTGGAAACGCGAGCGAAGCCGAGTACCGAAGCTTCTGGTTGCTTGGTGAAGTGATGACGGCGGCGCATCCTGCTCCGGACGAGCCCCAAGCCCCATCGACATGTACTGTCCAGAGCGGCTCTTGGGGCAGCGTCTCCGGCGTCGGAGCGGGTGTCCACTCGGCGATGAAGTCGGCGATGATGCCGGACTTGATGGCTTTACGGGCCACGAACTTGATGTCGAAGGCCGCTAGCTCGATGGCCCACTTGGCCATGGTGTCGGACGCGTTCCTGTTGCCGAGGACGTCCTTCAGTGGGAACGAGGGGGGCACCGTGATCTCGTGGCCTTCGAAGTACCGGCGCAGCTTCCGTGATGCCATCAGCACGGCGAGCGCCAGCTTGGTGACGACGTTGTAGTTGAGGCGGGCTCCGGAGAGGGCTTCCGACACGTAGTATATGGGCTGCTGCACCAGCTTGTCGCCGACAAGGACTTCGTGCACGAGGACCGCGCTGATTGCTGCCGGAGCAGCCGACACGTACAGTAGAAGTGGCGCCTTCGGAGGCGGCGGGCGAAGCGTGGTCGCCTTGACCAGGTAGGACTTCATCTCTTCGAATGCTTTATCTTGCTCGTCCCCCCAGCGCATCGGGCCGGAGCCCCGAAGGCATTGGTAGAAGGGGAGGCACTTCTCTGCGGCGTGGGAAATGAACCTCCCGAGTGCCGCAAGTCTGCCGGTGAAGCGTTGTAGCTCCTTGGTGGTCTTGGGCGGCTCCATATCGGTGATGGCCTTGATCTTCTCCGGGTTCGGGTCGATGCCTCGCTTGGAGACGAGGAAGCCGAGGAGTTTGCCGGCTCGCACGCCGAAGGTGCATTTCGCCGGGTTCAGCTTGAAGCCCACCTTGCGCAGGTTGGCGAAGGTTTCGGCCAAGTCGCCGAGGTGGCCGGCGTCGGAGGTACTTTTGATGACGACGTCGTCGATGTAGGCGGCGGCGTTTCGGTTGAGCTGGTCCCCGAGGGTCTTCTGTATTTCCCTGGAGAAGGTTGCTCCGGCGTTCTTGAGGCCGAAGGGCATGCGGACGTAGCAGTAGGTCCCATCGTCCGTCTTGAACGCCGTCTTCTCCTCGTCTTCGGGGGCCATCCATATTTGGTGGTACCCGGAGTAGGCGTCGAGGAAGCTCATGAGCTCGCATCCGGCCGTGGAGTCGACCAGCTCGTCGATACGAGCCAAGGGGAAGTCGTCCTTCGGGCATGCTTTGTTGAGGGTGGTGTAGTCGATACACATCCTCCATTGGCCGGTGTGCTTCTTGACGAGGACCGGGTTCGCGAGCCAAGTGGACTTGTTCACCTCCCGGATGACTTGCGCATCCTTGAGCTTCTGGATCTCCGAGCGAAGCGCCACTTTCTTTTCCTCCGACCACTCCCTCTTCCTTTGCTTGATGGGAGTGACCTTCGGGTCGATGTCGAGCTTGTGCTCGATGATGCTGCGGTCCACTCCGGAGAGCTCGCTGGTGGACCAGGCGAAGACGTCTTTGTTGTTCCGGAGGAGCTCGATGATGCTTGCTTCGAGTTCCGGCGGGAGCCCCTCGCCGATGAGGACGGCCTGGTCGGGGCGATCGGGAGACAAGGCCACGCTCTTGACCTCGCCGTCGACGCGCGCCTTCGGAGTTCCAGCCGGCGGTGTCGGTGTAGCTGCTTCGACCGTCTCGGGTTTCGGCTCGCGTCGGAGCGGGTGCACTTGCTTCTGGCCAGGCGTTTGGCCATGCTCGATGCGGCGGGCGGCGAGTTGATCACCGTAGACAGTAATGACGCCGTTCGGAGCCGGAAGCTTCATGCAGAGGTAGCCGTGGTGGGTGACTGCGTTGAAGGCGTTGATGAGCCCCCTGCCGAAGATGGCGTTGTAGGCGTAGGGCATGTCGACGACGTCGAAGGCGATCGACTCGGTGCGGTGTCCCGCGGGCCGGAGAAGGAAACTGCGATCTTCACGCTCCCGAGGCCGTGAATTGGCTCTCCCCCGAAGCCGACGAGGGGGCTGTCGGAGGCCCGTAGCTCAGATCGGGGGATGCCCAGTTGATTGAAGGCGTCGATGAAGATGACATCAGCGGAGCTGCCGCCATCAATAAGCACGCGACGGACCTCCGTCCCGCGCATGTTGGCGTTGATCACGAAGGCGTCCTTGTGCGGGTACTCCATCGGGCGAAGGTCGGCCTGAGTGAACGTGATCGGTACGTGCGACCATCGGCATTGGGCCAATGGTGGGTGGGCGGCTACGTGGTTGACTCTTCGCACGTAGTCGCGACGCTGCCTCTTCGAGGCGTATGGCTGGCTGGAGCCCCCCGTGATGGCCAGGATGACGTTGTGACTGGTTGGGTGATGATCCGGAGGCGGGGGCAAGGCCTCGCCCGCGCCGGAAGCCCCATGTATGACGTTGACTCCTCGCGCGGCGTCGGCGTCGCGGCGCTCCCTTGCCTCACGCAAGGCGGCGATTTGGGGGCACTGCTTCGACGTGTGGCCCTGGTTGACGCCATGCACCTCGCAGTATGGGTCGCGAGAGCTTCGGTTGTTGTATCGGCGACCGCTGTCGGAGTGCCGCGAGTTGTTTCGCGAGCCACCGGAACGATTGTCCGTCCTCTGCGGGCTCCGGCTTCGGGAGTTGTCGATGTTGTTGACCTCTCTTCGCTGGGAGCGGTGGCCTCGGCGGTCATCCGGGGGGTCGTCGCTTCGGTCGCTGTGACGCTTCCCCCGGTCGTTCTTCTTTTGGCTTGCTCGCGCCTCCTTCTCGCGCCGGAAGTCTTCGTCGGCTCGCGCATGTGCTTCCAGGATTTGCAGCAGGTGGGTGCACGTCTTCGGCTCGGTCCTTCGGATCTCGGACCTTGCCGGACACAGGCTCATGCCCTTGGTGACGGCCTCGATGATGATGGAGTCCGGTACTCCCTCCACCTGGCACTTGATGTGGATGAAGCGCCGGGTGTAGTCTTGCAGGGACTCGCCGTCCTTCTGCTTGCACGCCTGAAGGTCTGCCGCCGTGACCTTCGCGGCGTAATTGCCTTGGAAGTGGATCTGGAGCTGATCCCGAAGCTGCTCCCATGAGTAGATGCTGTTCGCCGGTAGCTTGGTGTACCATGTCTTGGCGATGCCGCTCGAAGCGAGGACGAAGGCCTTGGCCTTGATGTCGTCGTCGCCCCCGGCTGACTCGATGGCGGTCTCGTAGCTGATGAAGAACTCGCGGGGGTCGGAGGTGCCGTCGAAGGTTGGCAGCTTCGCCGAAATGAACTTCCGGGGCCACGCTACAGACTGTAGCCGCGCGGAGAGCGGTTGGTTTGTGTCGGAGGAGCTTGCATGGCGCTTGCTTCCGCTGGAGTGGGTGTGCCTCTCGTCGCGCTCTTGGCGGTGTTCCGGCGTCTCGGCCTCCCGGCGACCGGTGCGTCGGAGGGTGTTCAGCTGCGCTTGGAGGTGAACCTGCTGTCGGCGAGCAGCTTCGGCTCGAAGGCGGTACGTTTCTTCGTCGCGCGAGTTCTCGAGGGCGCGCTGCCTCAGCAGCCGTTCGTCAGCTTCGCGAGCTTCGCGGTTGTACGCCTCCTGGAGCTCCGCCAGACGCTGCTCCTCGGCCACGGCTTCGGCGAGCCCCCTCTGGCTCCGTGCTTCGGCTTCGGTGTTCCTGCGAGGTGGTTCCATCGTTTCGTCGCGGCGTTCGATGTCGCGCGTGTCGATGTTCTCTTCTTCGTCCTCGGAGGAGCCTTCGGCGCCCTCGGGCACCTCCTCCACCGCTGGAAGGTTGGCGTCGGTTGCGTTGTTCTCCGAAGGTGGCACCACCGGGTCCGATGCCGAAGGATGCGTCGAAGCCGATGGATGCGTCGAGCCACTGGGGAAGGTGCGGATTGTCGTCAGCGGGTCGACTCCTTCGTCCGAAGCCGAAGACCTGGTCTTCCGGATGCCTCCTGCCGGAAGGTCAGTTTTTGATTTCTCAGCCCTCTTGGTCATCTCGCCGTGGCTTCTTGTTCGATCCCCACGGACGGCGCCAACTGTTGTGGTTACAAGCCCACAATAGTAGAAGGGGGATCCTCCAAGGGTCTACCACAAGTGAGGGACCCCTGGGAAGGACCTGGGAAGGGACCAAACAAGAGCCAAGAGAGGTAGGTAATTAAAAGCTTGTATTGAATGACTTGTCTTGAGGGTGGTAGGGGGTATTTATAGGCTGATACACCCCTACAACCCTAGAATTACAAGTACCATATTGCCCTTCCTCCAGGGCACTATGGTCATTTCCTTACTACAAGGTGGGATTCCCTAACCCTAGTGGGCCAGGGGCCAATATACATGGGCCTATCCTATGCTATACCTCTTCATGGGCCTTGATGGGCTTCATGGCAGGCCAGGCCTTTGGGCCAGGGGGAGGGGACACAGTGGGCCTCCCCCAACATGTATCTCAGAAAGTATTCAAACACGACCTAATAAACATGCTTATGAGAAATCAGGGACAAATAATGAGCCTGAGGACGCCACTGGTGGTTTAACACGCATCATATCTGCAGATGCAATAACCAGTGAAAATTTATGCAAGAATCTACTCCCTCCGTCCCTAAATAGTTGTCACTGGACATCATGTTTGACCCTTCGTCTTATTCAAAAAAATTATTTAAATATAAAAACAAATATGTCATGATTAAAATATATTCAATGATAAAATAAACTGTAAAAAATAAATAAAATTTGCGCAAAAAATTTGAATAAGACAAGCGGTCAAAAAAAGTCAAACGACATCTATTTTGGGACAGAGGGAGTAACATTTCAGTTCACTGCAGGTGTCATGTTGATCTACTGTGACCGACGGTTCTGCATGTGAAACCAGCATACCGCATTAAAGAATGTACAAGCCATTCTGCCCAACAATGTCTGCGGTCGACAATTGTACATGTAGGGTACAAACCTGCCATCATATATGATTTGGATTTCATAGACATGCATTAATGAATTGCAAGCCAGCAGATATGTGTCACAACTCACAAATCAAACAAACCAAGGACACATCATGTCAAGTTTGCTACAGGCCCCTGCATAGCCCAGCCCTGAATTCAGGTTCCCTCCAGCCCCACAAGTCCACAACCAAGAGAGAGAACGAGGTACTCCCATAAGCAGTGGCATCATTCAAAAACCAAGCCACCAGTGTTGACTAAACCCTCAGCAGTCCTAATGATCAGGAAAACCTAATGCAACTTGAGATGACAGTGGCAACAATTGGCAGGTAAATTAAAATCAGAGAGTTCCTCCATGTGTCACTTGATGAAACAAGGATTCAGAAACTACACCGATGCTGCTATCTACTGTGCCACTTGCAGATCTTTCTCCACTCACCAATGTTTTCTTTGACCAATGCTTCAAGCTTTTGGATGATGAATAAATGAAGCCCAGGTTCGGTCATGTCAATATCACAAGGGGCCCTTCCCCATCTCCAAATTTCAATGAAAGCAGGGGACTGTGCCAATCACTAGGGGACACAATGGGCCTTTGCTTATGAGAATGAAGTAAGCAAAAGTGGACACTATGTGGCGGTCTCGTCCACTAACACACCACAAAAGTCACAGAGTCACTAAACTCTACCAGTGCCAAACTTCAGCATGCTAGTTATAGCATTAGCCTACCTTAGCCTTTTGAGTCACCATAACACCAATGAAGACCTAAAGTGGAAACCAAAACCTAAAAACTGTCAAAACGGCCAAAAAACTCCTCCAGCAGAGTACCTAAATGGATACCAAAACCTAAAACTTTTTGGTGTTCACCTAAATTTCTCTCTCCTAAACTCATATTTGGGTTTTCATCCACCGGAAACCAAAAACCAACTCACCCGCGCGGGGAACGACCAACCGCCAGCCACTGAAGTTTCCGCCACCACCCACAGCCACCGTTGTTCCTCGGCGCCGCCATCTCCGACCGCCGCCAGCCACCAGAACTTGCCGCCGGCCACCCAATCCGGCTGCCAAGGTCCCCAGACCACCTCCGCGCCATGGTGCCGGCGACGGGGAGCCGCGCTCTCGCCAGCGACAGGTAGCGGCGCCGCGCCCGCGAGGCCGCACCTACTCCGCCGTGGAGCGCCATGGAGCCTCGCCCGCGACAGGTAGCCGCGCTCTCTTCCGCGACAGGTAGCGGCGCGCGTGGAGCTTCTGGTGGCCGCGAGGGGGCGCACGGGCGGGCGGCTTGCTGGGGCTCGGCGGGGAGGCGTCGTCGGCGGCTCGGCGCGAGGGGCAGGAGGTTCGCCAGGGTGCGGGGAGCGGCGGCTCGCTGGTGGAGGCGTTGGTGGAGGAGGGGAGGAGGAGGGATGAAGCTGGGTGGCTTGTGGAGCTGGGGTGGTGGGTGCGTGTGTAGCTGGGGAGCCATGGATGCCGAGCTTGAGGCCTGCAGGCGATTGGAGGCAGCTGAGCGGTGGTGGCGTGCGTGGTTGAGGATAAGGCTGGAAAGTTTGCAAAAAAGCCCTTGCCAAAAGATGTAATGATTCATAAAGTTTCTGTGTCTTGGCATTTTATAGAATCTTCCCCGAAGTAAAGAGTATTTTCAAGAAGCTTTATAGGTATCCAGATTTAGGTATTCTGCTGGAGAGAAGCACAAAATTTTTTCAAAAATCTTCTCTCTCCTAGACCTAAAACTTGTTTTAGGTCTTCATTTTTTGGTCTTCTGCTGGAGATGCAAGGAGAAAAATCTTCTCTCTCCTAGACCTAAAACTTGTTTTAGCAGATTTTTCTCCTTGTACTTGTTTTAGTATGAACTATGAACTATGATATGAAGCTAAGTACAAGGAGAAAAATCTGCTAGCCCTGTTTGGTACCTTTTGTTTCCAAGGCTATTTGGGGTCCGTCTTGCTGCCCAAAGAACAAAAAGCTATCCAGGAAGCACCGCCTCTGCATTCTAATGCCATGGACAACAATACCATAAAGACGGGTTGATTGGATAGCTCAAGACAGACTCCTGCTATCCTTGCCGCATCACCATGACAACGATTTTAAAGCACGATGTCACAAGAAAATTTGTATGGTGATTGCAACTATTAGAAACGAATCCATCAACATGAAAAGATGTTGGCACTTTCACAGCTGGTAAAAAAATCAGCCCTATTTGCAGTAATTCATAGATTATGCTTTAAACAACAAAGATCATTTGAAAATATTGTAAGTTCTGCCAGAATCCATCAACATCAGCTATTAGCCGGTAGTAGGTATGGTATCGGTTTTTATAAATCCTTAAACCATCTAGAATGAAAGCCCTGTAGGCCCTTTGGGACTTTGTATGCACTTGTGCTGCCATCATTGATAAAAAGCTGGTTAAGCCCCTGCACGTTGCTTAAGATTACTGTGCAGGCTTTATGCCAACCAATCAGATTAAAGTGACTAACCCAAAAGGTCCAACCTTCACAAACTTTAACCTAATTACAAGATAGGTTCCCGATGTTTGACCGTTAATTATAAGGGATCAGCAACACTCAGAAGTGCACATGCAAGCAAGCACGCATGCGATGCATTGATCTTTTTTCACAAGAAAGGCTCTAATACACTTGTGATATGCTAGAATACGAGACAGTGCACAAAAAGGCGAAAGAAAAGATATCAAGAGGTTACTAGAAAAGGACTTACTGTCCCAGAAATGAAATATCAGAGTTACACGACAATGAGTAAAAAGCAAGTTGATAGGACTGTTGTATAAAGCAAATATGCAAGGGACCATGAGGCTGCTGTGGCCTTACTGTATTTTTGTGAACTGCTTATATATACCGAATGTAAGGACAAAGATATAGTAGCATTCATCTGTACATCCCAAAAGTAGACTTCAAGAAGGCATGCCAATGGGAGAAATCAAGTACAAAGGAGTACTATATTGCAGCCACAGTAAATGCCAAATTTATACATAAAATGGTTGGTCAAGCTCAATTAATATATTCATCAGTTACAATCTTTGCTGGAAGATGACAAAAAATAATTTTCTAACAAACATGCAAGTAGAAACCTTCGATCCAACGTCTGCTATCTGAGATCAGCGACAACTTGCTGGCAGGTGATGGTAAGCCACATCCATGTATAGATGCCAGACGGGTTTGCATCCTGATAAGTAATATAGGATCAGCAATTGGGTTAGGAATACGACGTATGGTTAGCTGTAGGGATATTGCAGAAGTCAGAATAAACCAACCGGACAGAAACATTGCTCTAAGTTGGGCTTATGCATGCCAGCATGTGAGTGAGCCCAACAAGGAAGGAATCTATTCTGGCTTTCTGGTACCACAAACAAAACAGTACTACATGTGTGTGTCAGTATAAACCAGCACTCAAATGCTCCCCCTCATCCAGAAACAAAACTGCTACTCCATCAACTTAATCAACAATGTTTTTGCTCCCAAGTGATGACTTCAGTTTCCACCATCATCATCTTCCAGAAGGTAGTCCTCTATTTGATCTCTGAAACACAAAGTCATAAATAGTTCTGAATCAGGGCACTTAAGACATGAAAAGAACATGGCGTGAGCGAATGAACGGAGTGCAACTTACAAGAACAGAGTGGTCACATAATTCATAAACTATCCTACAACTGTTCTAGTATCGAAAGGTTCTGTTAATCTGTTTGCATTCAGTAAATCACTGATAGCATGCACTAAAAACACCCACACACACACAAACAAACAACGAAGCCGCCAATAAAGGAGACACATCAATCTCACCTTAGTGTGTTATGGCTGGCAGAGGCAGCATTCACTTTATCAGTCCAAACCTTCGGTAGTAGTGAAAAGAAGTGTTCAAACATATTTGTATCAGACGGTATTATCTGGAAACGGCAGCTTTGACAACAATGAGCAGTATAAAGATCAATTTTCTTCTGAGCCTTGTGCTTTGTGCTTTCCAAATTCTGGAGCTCTGATTCACTGAACGGACTGCCACATATCAGGCAGAGAATCTCAGGAAAAGTAGATTCATTGCTATCAACATTCTGGAACTTAGGACGAAGCCGAGACGGCAGGAAATCATGATAGCCATTTGCTGAGAACTTGTTAAAAGAGAAGGGCTTAAGCTTTTGTGCAGTTCTCAAAATGGTATGCTCTCGAGAAGGGTTCTCTTCCTGTAAATAGAAATGGTAAGCTACTAAGATTATGACTTAATTCTTCCATCCAAGATATGCACAAAAACAATTACTAAACAGGTGAATCCAAAGTCAGCAAGCAAGTGAGGTGCACGGAGCAATCGGACTTACTCTTAGTCGTGCAATAAATGATGCAACTAAACTGTTGATGCCGCTGCCAGGCCTATCAAGAAGTCGTTGTGTCTTTAAGCTACAAAAAGAACCCGTTAGAATAACCAACATTGTGGGGGGGCAATTTAACTTATTGATGTTTTCATTTATGTTACCTGTCAAGTTTACAAAGCAGGCTAAGCTCTTGGGCCAGGCAATCACGGAGTGGAAGAACCACAGGTACTTCCCACCGTAAATCAACATATTGCACATCAGCTGGTAAAGAATAGCCATGCCCCTACGTGATTAAAAAAATGTATTATGCTGTGTAAGCTCACTCATATTCTCTTCAAGAACCATCAGAAATCATAGGGTCAACTACATACCTTCACGGTTGCAGACAACACATGACATGCTATCCCAGAAGCACATGATCCCAGCATGATCTTGGTGTACCCATTCTCCAGTGCGATCTAGCCAAAGTATCAACACGAACTGGTAAAGACATCTTCAGGTACTGAATACACCACAGAGCATGTAAATAGAATAATTATTCGCCACAAATAACTTGCACATGCACTGAAAAGAAGCACCTTCTGCAACAAAAGCATACGCAAGCGCTGAAGAAAATCGTCCCTCCCGCTCTCATCACGAATCATGCCAACCACCTCCCTCAACCTGCCTGCACCATCCTCTGATTCGGAAGCGAACATGTCCCCAAGTGAAGCAACGTGCACTGCCTTCTCGCCCGGGGACAAACTTGACACTATCAACCTGATATCTTCAACAGCATTCTCGATTTCATGTTTCGGCTTGGGTGAAAGAATGCTGCTCTCGTCCACAAACGCCACCCCCACGCCGAAGGCTGGAAGAGCCTGGGAATTGCTCGTCTCCCAGCTCTGGATGGCCTTGGACTGCATCTCGTGTATGAATTGCAGAGCCACCCTGGATTGCGCAGCAACGCGTCAGTTCAATTTTCTATAAAAAAATTATGCAAATGAAGCACCTTTGAAATTGAAAGGAAAAAAACTAACAGACATGGGGAAAAAACGGGGAGAAGCTGACCTGGAGGCGGGGCCGCCGGAGAAGGCGAGGAGCACGGCGTCGGTGGGGCGCACCATGGCGTTGCTAGTGACGGCGAGCTTGAACTTCCCGAAAAGGTAGGCCCGGAAGCACTCGCCGCACATGCCGGTGCCCCCGGACACCGCGACGGCCGCGCCGCCGCCGTCGCACTTGCCGCACGCGGCGGAGGCCGTGCCGGAGATCGAGAGCTGGCTCAGCCGCTCCGCCGGAGCATCCACCTCGGCGCCGGCGGAGGAGGAGCAGTGGGGCCCACAGCCGGCGCCGCCGCAGGCGGAGGCGGCGGCCATGGCGAAGCGCGCGTCTAGGGGTTTGGGATTCCCTTCCCTTCTCTCCCGTGCCGTACGTTTTTTTATTTTTTTTTGAGGTTTCCCGTGCCGTACGTGCCCGCAACGGTTTTTTGGGCGCGATTTGGGCCCAGCTGGGAGCATGTGGGCCTATAAAATATTCAACCGTGTTCAGCCTTTGATGCCAGAGCCTCTCTCTCGGGCCGCAGGTGTTCGCTGGGCTAGAAAACTCTGTGGACCCGATCCGTGTGACGAACCGAGCGGCCCAATCCGGTGCGTTGCGGCCCGCTGGTGCTCGCCGGAGGTGCACCGGGGCTTGCCGGCGGCGATATGGCAGTGCCACGCCGCCTCGGACCTTACACGCAGCAAACTCAACGCATCATTTGCAAAGATTCTTCGCGGCCAATTATTTCAAATTAGCATGGACAGCTTAGCTGTGAGCCTGTGACAGCATGCAGAGTTTATTGATACCTAGATGAAAAAAATTTAGTAAGAATTATACAAGTTCTCGTCAAGGTCAAACAATTATGAGGGCGTTTACAAACTAATGCTGGCATGATTTGTGCAAAAAAAATTTATTCAGGCATTCCTCTTCCACAAGATTATGTTTTGAAACCTTCAAAAGGTTAAAGTACACCATCAGAAGACAGAAATGTTGTATTTGTTCCAAACAGAACAAAGGAAACATTGTACAGTTAACATTTCGCGTTACAAAAAGTCACATTAAACATATGAATCTGTTTTTTTTTTTTTGACTGTCAACGGGGGGAGAGGATCCCCACCTGATTTCCATTAATTATAATGGCTGGCCATAAATCGGCCCGTTACATTGTTTGATTGGGTACAAGAGTGTTGTCTATTTAGTTGTGGTTCTACATGATTGAACTAAACAACTGACACCAGGATTCAGATACATGTACATCAGCACGAGGCAAGCGAGAGCGCCACAGGTATGCTTCTTCCTTGCAGGAGATCAGTAGACGTCGGAGACATGGCGTTTCATGGCGAAAGACAACCTCATTCCTGTGCTTCCAGATTTGCCAGCTACACAGCTGAAGGAAACATTGATAGTGCAGGGAGGGGACTGTAGGGGGGCGAGGTAGTTCCCATAGAGCCGAGGTGGATCCTGTTCCTTGGGCTACTTGTAGCCCAGCCGTTGCCAGAATTGTTGGACGAAAGGGCAATGAAGAATCAGATGATCAGGTGTCTCATGGGGTGCGCCACAGATATCGCAGTCGTCGTCGTCTACTATGTGCTCATATGAATCTGTTTTACATATCTTGTCAAAAAGTGTCTCATCTGGAGACCCAAAAAAAAAAAAAAATCTCCCTGCGATTTGGAGTAAAACCGCGTCTGGATGTAAGTGGTGCAGTAGGCAAATGGCATTCCTTGCCAGTGCGCTACTTCTGTACCTATCAGTATGACAGTTCATCAACTTCTGATGAACTGTATAGAAAC
The DNA here is from genome assembly GCA_012490785.1 of Eragrostis nindensis. Lineage (NCBI taxonomy): Eukaryota > Viridiplantae > Streptophyta > Magnoliopsida > Poales > Poaceae > Eragrostis > Eragrostis nindensis. Next base: position 77,078 of record JAAXCT010000966.1, read on the forward strand.
TTCCGGAGCAGACTTTTGCAACACACACATTTCTTAGGTTAGGCAACAAATTCCTTAATCTTAAACGAAGGTCACATCGAATCATCTCTGCATGTTCAGATCGATTCCAATGTTCATTCCATTGTACGCAAGGGGCGCATACATCCACGTGTCGTCAGAGCTCAGGAGCTGCAGAATCAAGAAAAGAGAAACTGTTAGTGGCGTTCGCAACAATACGGTGACACTAACTGAGTCAAACTCTGCAAATCCTCACCTTGATCTGAAGCTGCAGGAACTTCACATAGTGGACTGCCTCCTCAAGCATGGTGCCGATATCTACCTGCAATGCCAACCAAAGTCATGTCGTATTAGAGATTGCGATTTAGTAAAACTCCATGTAATGTTGGTTGTTGTCAATGGCAGTCTTTATTCAGAATCATACCTTGGTCCCGTTGGGCACCAGGTTCTGAAGAACCTTCAGCCTCTCGTTGATCCTCTCCCTCCTTTTCTGCATAAGCATAGAACAGCAACAGTGTTAAGATTCAGTCATGAAGAGGATTGGCAGGTCATGAGAAAACAGGAAGATCGATTATCTGTTGTACCCTTGCATAGATGCTCTGGGGTTCACTTGCCGCCCCACGGGCAGCCCGAGCCTTTGCTTTTGGGCGCTCGTCAGCATCTGCAGACTCCTGAGAGGCGTTTGAATCAGCGTCAGATGTGCAGCAGCTTGTTGGGCTTCCGCTTACTCTTGTTTGGCCATCTCCACTCTGTTTGGCCTTCTTCAGTCGCTTAGTTTCACCCTTCCGTGCACGTTTCGGACCCTGCATTTGATCCATTTCGGTAAGCAATTGCACTACCAACCTGACCTGAGATTCTAGTTCAAGATACAAAATTACTGACATGAATACTTACTCTTGTTTGGCCATCAAGCTCTGCCAAGTGCTCTCTCTTGTTGGTAGCACTAAATGAGTCGAGCATTGTCATGCATGAATCATCAGGATCCTCTTGGTTCAGGTCGCCATTCCCGTAAAAACTAAGAGGATGGTTTGAGAACACATTCAGAAACTCAGCTGCACCTTGAGGCTGGACCAACCCCAGCTCATCTGAAGCAGGGCAAGAACTGATCCCGAGGGCCTCATTTGAGTTACTCAAATAATAGCCCTCATAAGCAGATGGAACAGCAAGGCCATTGCCAGGGCTGCTACAGTATGCACTGGAAGGCGGATCAGGCCAAGGCAGCTCCTGGTAGCCTCCCTGACCCTCACCATGGGTGTGGAAGGCACCAAGCAGTTGCGCCATTATCTCTGACTCCTCGCCTTGGAACGAGAAGTCGTACTCGGTCCAGCCAACCTCAGCGATCAACCCTCCGGCCTCCATTGTGATGTGAAAGTAGGGAGTTGGAGGTCAGAGGTGGTTGTGTAGTGTGCGTGCGCCTGAGGTGTTTGCTGGATGAAGACTATTGCAAAGCGCTACAGGTGCTTTTATAGTGTTCAGAAGCCCGTATTAAGAAAGGTTGAAGGGGACATCGTCTGCAAAGTATAAAAAATGCGACTATGCTTAAAGAAATCGCAGTCCACGTTTGGGACGAAGTTTATGGCGAGCCGTTAACGATGAACAATAACAAAGGTATGTTCTGCTGGAAATATGAAGAGTTGCAAGACTAGAAAAGTTCAACTGCTAGTTGGTAGGGACAAGACAGTGACTTATCCAAGATTACCAAAGGTATGTTCTCTAGCCTGTCTGTGACGAAGGTTCAATCATTGGAGACATTTTACCAATAATTGATTCATGAAGGATAGGGATAGGAAATCTACGATCTCCCGATAACAGGGTTTACCTCAGCAAATAGAATAAAAAATTGATACTGTCTTGAGAGATGGAATAAATAAAAGTAGGAGATGCAAGGAGAGGCCTGCACGAACATGGTCTGAGGGAATCTTAACATTCTTAACTAGAACTCGATGAGATATGATAGCATCTCCGCTGATACAGAGGAATAACATCTTCACAAAGTAAATGCACTTACGTGTTTCAGCAGAACTCTTAGTGCTTCATTGATCTGCATTTGACAAGCAGCAACAGCATCAATCTAATGAACTTCTGACAACAATAACTTTGTATCCATAGCCGCATACAATGTAAGTGGTACAAGCAATTTAGACCACAACAATGTACAGGCAAAAAGGTGCATAAATGCATATGTTGCCATCCCAAGGTTTATTAAAATGTAAACCTTTCTGAAAGGTCAACAAGGGCAGCAGCTGCAGCAAGATTACCAAAGGTATCAGAAAACACAATCAGATTTTAAATTCAGATTATGGCTCATTTTGCGAATCGACGGGCATGTGCATAATCAAAATGGATGCCACAATGTAGGTCTCCATATAAGGTGTCAGGTTTCCACAATGCCGACAAATCTGAATCTGCTGGGATCTGCTGCTGATATCCTCATCAGCAGGAAGTGATATGCATCCATCTAGCAATTAAGAGCTGCACATGACTCAGATCCACCACAATGTACAAATCAGTTGTACTTCTGTCATGTTCTTCTGTCATGTTCTGAAAAGGGACTTGGTTGCCTCCCTTTGTCAAACAGGAACAGCTAAGATTCTGAGAAAAATGATTTAGAGGGAGCAAGATGAGGTTTTTTATGCGGTCCATTATTCTTACCCTTTAGTTGTGTGAAAGAAGCAATGAAGCCACCGATGTTACGCGGCCAAACTGCACGAGTATGCATTATAGAATACCTATAAACAACCAACCGTATCATCAATATTCAATAGCACAGACACAAATAACATAATACACTATCATTGCCAAGTAAACACTTATGTTTATTTTCTGACTTCGCAAAGTTCAACTTCATAGCATGGGAAAGCCAAATTGCTTGTGAGATCATTCTTTCGAGATCCGAAAAGATATTCTCTTCTTAGCATTTCATAGCTTATAAACTAATTGCACAAACTGGTACCAATAAATAATGCCAGCAGATAGCATTGTCGTGTTGTGCTTTTCTGAAGAACAGATACATTTCAAGATGAGTATGCTTGCTTCATTTGTATTTCTTTTTCCCAAAGACCTGTCACAATTATAACATTATTCTAGAATTAAAATGGGAAATACAAGGGGCGGGAAGGTTCGGCAAACAAGCAAATAAACAAATGAAACAACAAAAGTATGAAATAGAATGTTTAAATAACATGCACACAATTGTTATTATGTCGCTGTCGTCAAGTGAAATCTCTAGTAAACAAGGAACTTATTATGACAATATTCAGCAACCAAAACCCATTAGATTCTGTCTTGCTTAGTTAATATATTACTATGCCAAAAAAAAGAGGAAATAAAAGATTAACAGATATGTCCTATTTCTGTCACTTTCATTGACAACACTAATGCACCATTATTTATATCCTTTGATTAAACTGATTAAGAAATTGTTTAGCATGTTGTTATACTCAGAAGCTAAGTCTTTGATGCCTTCTAAAATTGTGAGAAAACAAGATTATGACTATGGTAAAGACATACAAGGGAAAATCACCAGTAAATGCTGTTCTCATGGTTAATTCAAGAGTAGCCAAATATACATTTATCACCTGATTGAATTCTGTAGCTTCAAAAACATTTACATGCACAGACAACTTGGGCAAGAACAATGTACCAGTACCACAGATGAAAAATACAGGGCCAACTGAAGTCAAATAACAAGCAGGTATGCAACTTGCATTTGTACCTACTTGCACTTGTCTTCCCATTATAATGACATTGACATAAAGAAAGATTTTCCCAAAAGGTCCCACTATTCTTACTGATGGGAAAGTCATGATGCTCAGCCGGGTACCACGAGAACTTATGCATGGAGTGAGATTACACAAGGATGCATATGCGTCTACGACCATTTAAGAAGAAACATTACTTGACCATCCTCTTGATCAGAAACCCACTTGATCAACGACACACAAAATTCCTTCGAAAAAGTTCAGAATGAACATCCATCAGTTAATGCAAGGCAAAGAAGTCAAAGTAAACAGATGCCTTTCAAAGAAAATGGAACAAACTAGAAGTCAGAGACTATAAAAACATTAGAAAAGCAGATGATTGAGAAACCATTTCCTAAAGCCTTTTCAATCTTTAAGTCAAATATGACTCAGGAACCATCAATCAGGATGTTTAGAAGAAAGCATCACCAATGGACTTACTAATAGAAATCTTAAAGATGAGATCTCTCAAAAAAAAAACAATTCGGTTCAGGCAGTACGCTCTAAGCTTTCTTCTTGCAATATTGCTCCATGCAATAAAACATACAGACCAATAAACATTGGTCAGGCCACAGAGTAAATACAGTCTTGACGAAAATAACATTCTCAGTTATATAGAGCAGTGCAACTGTACCATGATGCAGAGGCCCAATTTCACATCACAGGAAGGTGTTAACAGGGGAACAAACTTCATTAAGGATTATCCTTAATTGATGTGAATAATCGGCACTGTTTTGACAAGCACGACATGAATAGCCAGAAATCATGTCTGCGTTGACAAATAATTCATACCCCCACAAATTTAAAGGTGAAACTTTATTACACATCATCCATGAACTAGCCAACATTGTAACATTGGAAACTCTGTTGCTTGCAGAGAGAGGGAATATCAACTGAGCCCACTCTTTGTGAAGTCCTAAGCTGCGTTCATCCTGCTCAATCCGCCTTCACAAGGACAAAAACCGGCCTGTCCCCTAGCTTGTCCCGGCCCTGAAATACATGCTAAGTTAGTATGGTAAACTAAGATATTTTCTTATAATAAGTAATGTAAGTCTTTGTCTAACCAAATTTAAGTTTTGTTCCTAGATGAGTGCAATTAGCCAATTACTATTTAAAATTGCAAAGTTCTGGATGCCTACAGTGGCAATTCCCATTCTAGAAACAGTGCCAATACCACTCATTATAATTCAAAAAAAAAAATCAATCAAATAAGCTTTGTAAGAGTATATGAACGTTCAGACATGACTTGAAATTTTTGCTTCCATGAATTCATCTCAAATCATAAGCTGTAATTTACAATTTTGTACTCGATGATAATTAACAACAACAAAAAAAAAAAAAAAAAACTGCCAGAAACCAGAAAAAGCAGGCAAATGGAACCTCTTATTAATGTCATGAAAACAATTCCATCATGACATATGAATGAATCTTTTCTTTAGCTAAATGGGCAAGTTGATGTATCAGAAGCAAAGGGTACCTTCAGTTCAGCCAGCTCAATAATACAAGCACACTCAACCACCTTTGCTCCAACACGCTCTGTAAAGAGGGAAAATGTATGATTAAATTACGTAACCATCATACAACAAACATATGACACAATCCAACAAGATATTCAAATGTGAAAAGAGCAAATCTTTATAAAGTCAAATAATTTTATTTCAAAATCAAACCTATTAAAAGCCCACTCCAAATACTAGTATCAACATATCCAACGTAGATGCTCTAAATACTTAGTCTTACAATCTGAAACAAAATGAGTTGGTGTGGTGTGATACTAAAAGCTGCAGCTATGAGAGACAAGGAAATTTCAACAATAATTTTTTATACTTGCAACTTCGGGAAATCACAGGTATTTTCTTACCACAATTTTATGATAAAAAATGGCATAACTAACTATTTTAGGACATAATATACACGTATCAAAGTACATCATGAAACAGAAGATCTCACCAAGAAGGTTGACAGCCGCACACAAAGTTCCACCAGTGGCAATAAGATCGTCAACAACAAGTGCCCGATCATTAGAGTCTACAGCTCCTACATGCATCTCTATTTTGTCGGTACCATATTCCAAAGAATACTCTTCAGAGATCACAGGGCCTGGTACATAGATGGAAAAATATTAGCTATTTCATTTTACTTGAGATCTGAAGCATAGTTGTTCAAATGTAGCAGTTCTAGACACCGAACTGTTCATACCTGGCAACTTCTTCGGCTTTCTCAATGGTACAAACTTTGCACCTATGGCTAAAGCAATAGGAGGGCCAAAAATGAATCCTCTAGCTTCAACACCTGATTATCAAGGAAATGAGGATGATATAATACATACAGATGTCAATGGCACTATACACAGCTGTGACTCTTTTTCAATGTACATTCATTTACGGCCAAATGGAGAGAAAAAAAAAACTACAACATTTTCCACATTACCAGCAACTACGGTGATCCCTTTATCCTTGTACCTCTCGACAAAGAGGTCGATCGTGTCACTGAACGCCTTCGGATCCAGGAGCAACGTCGTGATGTCCTGAAACATGATCCCTACAGAGAAAGCAAAGCGACACATAATTTCGCAGCACAAATAATGTAAGCCTCACATGTCGAAATATAGAGTACGAACTGGCTAGAGGACCTATATGTCACCCAGCGAAGCATGGTTCAATTCTCACCTTCTACGTATTAATGCTAGGACAGACCCTCCCTAGTCAAGTTTTCCCTACTCTTAGTCGTGACTGGTGACTGGAGGGAGTAGCACCAAACTTCATTTTGACGGTGCTCTACCCTACCCAACAGCACATCACAAACGTTGCACAAAGCACCATTTGGAAAAATCGATGTGCAAGTAGCTAATTTCATCACGCAGATTCGTGTCATGCATTTTGTGCTTGGGGACAAATAAATGAGATAATCTACCCGAAGGGTACATAACATGCGTTAAATTTCTCCCCGTACCAACTACAAACTACGCTATCAAAGCAAGTCTGTCTGTACTTTGTTGCTCAGTTATTGCTGAACCGTTCCAACTACGTCAGCCACCATCACTGGTGCCCCTGCCGCCACTAACAGCAAGTCCACGTCAACGTCAGCAAGCGCCCCTGCCGCCACTAACACACTAACAAGCATCACCACCAGCAATCGAACCAATCCAGCGGCGCAAGCTACCGTGCGATCGCCAAGGGTTCTACGAGAAGGCAGCGGAGGATCCCCACCTGGCTTGGGGAAGTCGGGGATGACGCGGATGGAGGACGCGATCTGCGCCATGCGCTGGTCGCCCGACGCCGCCATCACGGCCAGCCCGCGCCGCCGCCGCTGTCCGCCGAGGGAGCCGACCCGCACGCTCGATCTCGCGGAGGCCCCGCCGGAACCGGGCTGGCGGAGAGGAGGAAGAGGCGCCGGCGCGGACGGTGGGCGGCGGGCGAGGAGGCGGCAACCGGGCGGGGGCATGCTCTCTCCTTCGCCCTCTGCTGCTCCGCTCTTTTATTCGCACACCCCTTCGCCGCCAGCGCCGATCGATGACCAAGCTTAAAGCCGCGTCGAATCTATGACATGTGGGCCATATAAAGTGTCTGAGCCCGCGCATCAGTGGGCATCAAGAGGGTACTGGGCCTGCAACTGGGTAGGCGTGTTCCTACTCGTTTTTTTTCCTGTGTCTGCCGACGCCACGCGCGGTGGGCCCGAGAGGTGGGGCGTGGTTCATGCCTCCACCAACCGGGGCCGGCTCGGCCGCCGCATGTGGGCCGCCGTCATCGGGGACCGCAATGGGCTCGTGCACGGTCCGGCTGGTCGGATGACGCGTGGGGCCCGCGGACCCGACGCCAGCCGTGGCGGCGGTTCGGCTCGTGCGGGCGCGCTCAGCATCGGCGCTCGGCGGCGTGGATTTGGGCGTTGCGTCAGCCTGGTCTTCAGTCACATCGTATGATCACCAGTTGACCATATTTCTGCGTGATTTAGCGGTTAAACATCGCTAAAAACTTCAGAGAGTAGAAAAGGCCGTGACAGTTGCGTCACATGAGGCAGATTTGGTTCCACCACTATTTTTTTTTCGAGAACACCGTTACTCCCTCCATCTCTAAATATACGGTTTTGTGACTTTTAGATATCAACTTTAACCATTCATCTTATTTTAAAAATTTATAAAAATAATATTTATTTTGTTATGATTTGTTTCATCAGTAGATATATTTTAAATATAACATAACTATTTTTATATTTTATAAATATTTTGAATAAGACGAATGGTCAAACGTGATGTCTGAAACTCAACAAAGCAACGAGTTCTAAATATGAGTATCTATTTCTTTCTTTTTTCTTTTCTTTACATATTCTTCACGTACGTAGTGTTTGTAGTAAATTTTATGCAATCAACGGTGTGACAAACCGACAAGGGTCAAGGGTGCTAGCGCGTGCAAGCTATGACACATAGACGTGAGTGGGATGAGTGGGTGTCAACTTATTATTTGGCCAAAAAGAAAGAGCTAAAAGTTTAGGGTTTAGGTGGTGTTCGGTTCACTTTAGAGGGTTATAAAGGGGTCACATCAAAGATGCCGGCAGCATTTATGTGTACTTAACAAAGTCAAATTACAAAACTAAGTTCAGGACCTCCATCTATTTCGCGAGACGAACGTAATGAGGGTAATTAAGCCCCGATTAGACGATGGTTACTGTAGCATTACTGTGTCAAAACATTGATTAATTAGGCTCATTAGATTCGTCTCGAAAAATAACGCTCGTCTGCAGAAAGGTTTTGTAATTAAATTTATTTAGTACTCCTAAATAGTAAGATTCTTTTTACTTTAGAGGGGTATAAAGTTTAGAGGGCACTTTAGAGGGGGAACCGAACGCGCCCTTAAAGTGACAACCGCATCGTGGTGACTGTGGGAGAAAACAAGTACAAGTTTAAAAATTGCATATGATTTCATTATGAAAATCAACTGAAACAAATAGTGATAAAAAATTATGATAGAATAATAATAATTAACGAAACATTTAATATAATACAATACTGACCGCACAAATAAGCGAGTCACTATACTAGTTAAATAGTAAGACAGTAAGATCAGTACATCATTGCAGTGCCATCAGATGTCTATGCAGGCATGCAAAGCCGGTGGCCACGGTAGCTCGCACGATTACACCATACGCCCCAAGTCAGACGTTGCGGGGGCCACCTCCATTGTCTCGAGGTTGATGGAGAAGGACCATGGTGCTTTAGGTCGCGGCGTTAAGATGACAAAACCAGGGCCGCGCGTTGAGATGCGTAGACGATGGTTGAAGAACGAAGGTTGGTACCCTGGCAGGCCACGGGTCACCTCTGACAGCAGCATGCTCCTCTCTAGAGCCCATTCACCACTGGCGAGTCTCGCGAACATCTTAGTGCTGTTATTTTCGAAGAGGATAAATATGTGCGGCACGCCATCCCGATCGTCAGTGATGCAGACATCAAACTTAAGTTCAATGTCATTCCAATCCTCGATGGAAGGAGGCATTAGGGATGTAGAGAACTCGCCAGAGCTTTTGTTGAGGGTGGCTAGTATCCCATCGAAGGCGTAGAAGTATCGTGAATCTTTGCTTGCACCCAAGCGATTCATCCATTGGAGCAATGGCTTGGTGTCGCTGATGGTCTTATCGCTCCATGACGAGCCCATGTCACCAGCCTCAGTGAATACAGTGGTGACCAACAAGTAGTCGCGACGACGGATGCATAAACACATCACTCTGAAGTTGGAGATTCCGATGCGACCACCTGCCTCGTTGGCGTCACCATCGATGAGATAGGATCCCATGAAGTGGTAATACCTGAAGTCTATCGCTGGCGGAGGGATCATCCGGTAGGACTGTGTTAGGGGCTCGCAGACGAACGTGTCCGGGAAGCGCCCGTAAAGTAGGGATCGGGATCCCTAGTGACGCATCAACAAGAGGCTGCCGCGACTATCCCAAACGTCCCAAGACCGTGGGAAGTCGACCATGCCAGGGAGGAAATCGAGGGCGAAGTGACGAGTGTTGATCAGCTGTGACGAGGGGACAAAGACCAGCCCAACGCTTTTTCTTCTTTCCTTCATCGCGGGTGAGGGAGCATCATAGTGGTAGCTGCCGCCGATGACGGGCACGTGGAGGGAGCGGAAGCGGTGGAGGAAGGCGGCGTCAGCGATGACGCGACGCCACCGCTTGCATACTGCCGCGGCGCGGATGAGAGAGACTTGTGAGCCGACCCGCTCAAAGATGAGGCCGAGGATGTCATCGTGGACGTCCATGGTTGGCTCGCAAGCTCCAAGTACAGAAATCTAGCAAGATTTGAAAACAGAATCTTGAAATGCTCCTCTGGTTGAATTGGTTCCTCAAAAGAAGAGAAAAAAATACAATATCAGAACATTTATTACCTTGAATAGGGGTGGCCGGCCGTGCGAGGGAGGTGTCCACTGATCAGTACCCACGCCTGTAGAGGAGTCGTGGTGCGAGCCGACTGGGTTGCGTGGAGCGTCTGATCTGAATGCAAGCGGATTAAGAAAACTCTCTGCGCGTCGAGCCTTCTTCTTCTATTGCTGTCGTGTCCGCCTCCACTGACAGATAGCGAGGCCGGGCTGCCGCCCCCAAGCCGTGCACCCACTGCGTGACCAGTGAAATCTAGCAAGATTTGGAAACAGGATCTTGAAATGCTCCTCTATTTGTGGTTGAATTGGTTCCTCGTAAGAAGAGAAAAAAATGCCATATCAGAACATTTATTACCTTGAATAGGGGTGGCCGGCCGTGCGAGGGAGGTGTGTCCTCCGATGGATTAGTACCCACGCCTGTAGTGGAGTAGCGGTGCGAGCCGACCGGGTTGCGTGGAGCGTCTGATCTCGAGCCTTCTTCTTCTATTGCCGTCGTATCTGCCTCCACTGACAGATAGCGAGGCCGAGATTCGGATCTAGATCCCGAGCCGCCGCACCCAAGCCGCGCACCCACTGCGCGACCAGTGAAATCTAGCAAGATTTGGAAACAGAATCTTGAAATGCTCCTCTATTTGTGGTTGAATTGGTTTCTCATAAGAAGAGAAAACAAAAATGCCATATCAGAACATTTATTACCTTGAATAGGGGTGGCCGGCCGTGCGAGGGAGATGTGTCCACCGATGGATCAGTACCTATGCCTGTAGAGGAGTCGCGGTGCGAGCCGGCCTGGTCACGTGGAGCGTCTGATCTGAATGCAAGCGGATTAAGAAAACTCCCTGCGCGTCGAGCCTTCTTCTTCTATTGTCGTCGTGTCCGCCTCCATCGACAGATAGTGAGGCTGGGCTGTGATCCGGATTCGGATCTAGATCCCGAGCCGCCGCCCCCAATCCGCGCACCCACTGCGCGACCAGTGAAATCTAGCAAGATTTGTAAACAGAATCTTGAAATACTCCTCTATTTGTGGTTGAATTGGTTTCTCGTAAGAAAAGAAAAAAAATGCCATATCAAAACATTTATTACCTTGAATAGGAGTGGCCGGCCATGCGAGGGAGGTGTATCCAATGATGGATCAGTACCTACGCCTGTAGAGGAGTCGCGGTGCGAGCCGACCTGGTTGCGTGGACCGTTTGATCTGAATGCAAGCGGATTAAGAAAACACCATGCGCGTCGAGCCTTCTTCTTCTATTGCCGTCGTGTCCGCCTCCACCGACAGATAGCGAGGCCAGGCTGTGATCCAGATTCGGATCTAGATCCGGAGCCGCCGTCCCCAGGCCACGCACCCACTGCGCGACCAATGAAATCTAGCAAGATTTGGAAACAAGATCTTGAAATGCTCCTCTATTTGTGGTTGAATTGGTTCTTCATAAGAAGAGAACAATCATGCGTGTCAGAACATTTATTACCTTGAATAGGGTGGTTAGCCGTGCGAGGGAGGTGTGTCCACCGATGGATCAGCACCCTTGCCTATAGAGGAGTCGCGGTGCGCGCCGACCGGGTTGTGTGGAGCGTCTGATCCGAATGCAAGCGGATTAAGAAAACTCCTTGCGCATCGAGCCTTCTTTTTCTATTGCCGTCGTGTCCGCCTCCACCGACAGATGGCGAGGCCGGGCCGTGATCCAGATTCGGATCTAGATCCCGAGCCGCCACCCCCCAAGCCGCGCACCCACCGTGCGACCAGGTCTAGCAAGAAGAGAGAGGGATGACCGCCAACATGCAGGGTCTGTGCCACACCACCACCGTCGTGCCCTAGGGGATGAGGTGGGCCACCAGTGTGGGTGAGGGAGAGGAAGGCGGCCGGTGTGGGAGAGAGGGGGGAGACGCGCCGCCGAACGACGGAGAGGAGAGTGATGAGGAAGCGGACGAACTAGGGTTTCAGGCACCTTTTATTTTTGGCAAGATGGCAAGAAGAATGGAGAACCATCAGATTTGATCCCACGGTCACGAGAGAGAATGAAGTGAGCCACTAAAGCCTCATGCCCAACTGGGTTATGAAAATTTCTTATATGCCATTGCTTATGCTTCTAATTCCGAATCCATCCTTTCCGTGCCATTGGTGACTATTTACTATGAATTGTTTTTAGAGTTTTAGGGCGCCAGATAAGGACCCCGCCTAATTGCCCTGCAACATGGCAGATACTGTTAATTTTGCATGACTAACACGTTAAAATGACTTGTTTGCCCTTTACAGCACGGCATTTGACGACGCCACGGCCGCGAGCCTCGCCGGCACGTGCGCACACACCTTCAACTGCCGTCTCCTGAGTCCTGCCGCTACATCGCGGCACACCGCGCGATCGTCGTCGCAGCCGCGGCGTGTTGGCCGGCTGCCCCGGGCGCAAGCCGTCCGATCCTTCGTCCCAACGCGCCCGGGCTGCCGCTCCCGCCAGCTCCCCCCGGTCGCTCTGTCTGCCGCTCCCTCTGGCTCGCTCCGTGCCTCCGTCGCGAAGCCCACCCCGGCGAGCGTGAGAACTGGGGCGCGATTTGGGTCGTGCGCACCGCTTGTGATTGACGACGTGCGCGCTGCCTGCTTTCTAGCCCTGGCCACCGCGTGTGCTGAGCTCCGTGCCTTCCGGTGGCCGCCGCGTGCTACTGCTGCCGCCACCTGAGCTGCTTGCTTGCCATCCCCGTCGTCTGCTACTGCTTTTTTTTTCTGCTGAAATTATTCAAAATCCTTCAGAGCAAGAGGAATGGATATCTGAACAGGCTGATCTCTGAGATTGTGATGGCGCTTCAAGTGAGCTGTTCTGGAAGACATGCGCAAAGTGGTCATTTGATGTTGATCCCATGGCATAGGCGCATGTGCGGAACATATATGCATGTCAGTCTCCGGAACTCAAACAGTTTTGTCAAGGACACCTCCTAAAAAAGAGGTTCATTAAGAGGGTGTTCCAAACGTTTAGCAAATAAACTAGCTAACTATTAGTTTCTATTAGCTGGGTTGGATCAGCTAATGAAATAGTTGTTAGCTAGAAGTTAGCTAATTATTAGCTGAACTATTAGCCAGAGGTGTTCCAAGCTTTTAGAGATAATTTTAGCTACTAACTACTATCTCTAGAGGTTTGGAACAGGGCCTAAACAACAAGAAATACACTGTCAATTCATGTAGAGGTATACTTAGTAAGCAGGAGACATGGTTTAGCCGAAAGACATTTGATGCGTTCAGTTCATTCACAATTCTGAATGATTCTGGCACAGGTTGCATGTGTAAAAAGGTGGTTTATACCGTAACAAAAAATAAAGACAGGGCACAGCACAGTATGATTGCACTGAATTTTTCATTGAATATATACACATTGTACAAAGTGTTAGCAGATACAATCATACAACATCAGCAATGAAGAATGCTAGATTCTAATCCTCCCTACTTGCAAAGTTGGCTGTACCAGATGCACGAGATATACAGGTAGCAGTTAGCCGGCGACTAACAGGTGACAGAAAAGGTATTATGTACACTATAGTCCCAGCTGCATAGGATTGCTGCATCACGGGAAAGACGAAATGCTTGGAGATCTACAGGGGCTAGGTGACGTCGAGTGCTCCTTCGTCCCTGAGCACCAAGACGATGAATCGCTCCAAAGCTCGGATAAACGGGCTTTTTCATGCAATAATTTGCACTGCAAAAATTGCAACTTTTCAGCGTTGGTCACAAGAAAACAGAGCTAACATATTGCTTGCTCCTATTTTTACTGTTTAGCATTAGCATTTAACCACAGAGCTTGCTTCAAAGTGAACAAATATCCCAGGTGGATCAAAAGTCAAAACAGCTGTTTCACAAAAAACAAAAAAGTGTGTTTTCTGGTACCAAATTGAAAGTAACAGGCCCCAAATATAACTAAGTCGTCACAACTAAAAAATGATCTACTATCTCATTACCTTTATCTTTAGATCCTCAACTTCGCTTTCTAAAGAACCAATACGATACTGGAGTTCATTTAAGCATTCTGATGCTTTCAAAAGACTCGAGTCAGATTCAGGGTTTTGCACTCCAGCCACCTGTCGAAAACAGGATTAACGTTTTTCATGTAATCTGGCAAACTGACATTAATTTAGTGAAGTATATCCATACCTTCAGAATGCTGGTACATAAACCCGATAGATTTTCTGCGAGTTTTCTTCTATCTTTTTCACTTTCCTGCTCACAGTTAAACAAACATACAGAACATCAGTTTCTTCAGCCATCACACCTGGCATATCTCTCGACACATCAAAAGAAAGTAGACGCACATCTAATTTCTTCCTCAAAAGCTCTTCTTCTTCTATATGCTCGTATGGACTTTTTCCATTTGAAACCCTGTAGCGAGCAAGCTCTTCCTTAGTACGGGCAAGGATGGCTCCTAGCTGTTTTAGCTTTGCACTTAGCTCTTCATTCTGCCTTTTCAGGAGGGCATTCTCTTCCTGTTGAATTGTGGGAAATGCATGATTGATGATCAGAAAAGGAAACATCAACGTTCACAAAAAGCAAGAATAAACAGCAATAACCAATACCTTTGTTTTGACATGATGATTAATTCGCAGCTGAAGATTCTGTTGTCTGGTAAGCTTCTTCACTTCATCTTCAAGATTTAGGATGATGGTTTTGTAGTTTGAATTCTCAGCCTATAGCATATCAACCAGTAAATATATAACGACAACCACTAAACTTATGATGAATCGAGGAGAATAAACATGTCCATCTTTTTCAATGCAGAAACGGGTGGTTGTACCTTCAGTAACTCTATTTCAGCTACCATAAAGTGCTCCCTTTGCCGTAGTTTTTCTATGGTGATGCGGGCAGTTCCAAGTTCTGACTGTTTCTGGTTCAAATCTTCAAGCCAACTGCAGCAAGAAATCAGTGGCTTGTAAGTCATTATAACCTATTATTTCGATTCCAAGAGGTCACAGATGGTGAAGTCTACCTCTGTCTCTCTTCGATGAATTCATCAAGTTGCTTCTTCAACTTCATCAGCTCACTGGACGGCTGAAAGTTTATACACAAGTAAATACCAGAAGGATGATAGGTCGCAGAAAAATATTGTGTGAAACTTACTTCTTCAGACTTATGAGCTTGAGAAACAAATGATTCTTTTGTCTCCATCTTTTGCTGATTGTCAACTAGAGCCTGCAACATATCGGTGGTTTAGTACACAATGATAACATTGTAATGATCATGTGCAGTACGTGAACTGTAGCCCTACCGCACAAGTAGTCATGTTCATTTTAACCGTTAGCATATCACGAATCACATCATGCGTCATACTCTCTGTCGTAGCTAATTTTGCATTCAACATGAATATCTGCAAACAAAGGAGCAAAGACAGGTTGGTGAAACAATACTAGTAGAAAGCTGCCACAGAAAAGTAAAAAATATAGAGTAACCTTACCTCCTTTTGCCGGCTAGCTGCTAAACCCTCGAGTTCCACAATACGTTGCTTTGCAGCACTAAGCTCTTCATCCTTTTCAGAGTTCATTTGCTGTACAAAGCCAATGCCAATACATTTAAATGGAGAGCCTGAACCCCGAGGTTTCGAGCTGATCTTCTCTTGTCTCATGGAGCAAGCATTTGCCGACGAATTTTCTGTCTTAACCTGTTGCACCAAGGCCTCCAGCACCATCAACTAGGTGTATGAAATTTCATTAGTTTTTGCAAAGCTGCTAATAATCTCAGTTCTTCAAAATAAAAGGAAGGCCTGCAAAATGTTTACCTTCTGCTTGTATTCTTGTGCTGCTGCCTCAGCGTGAATGTTTAGCTCTGCGATATGAGCCTTGCACTGAGAAATCTACAAAGATAGACAAATAATAATGAAAACCTACAATCGGAACACAGCAGTAAAAGAATAACTGGAAGTCCAAAAGGACAAAAATACTCGCATTTGAACTGATAAATGATTAGCAGACTGTGTGATTACCTCAGATTCTTTTTCAGATACCTCCTTCTGAAGTATCCTTATACTCTCCTGAGCACCTAGTAGCTCATTATGTACATCTCTTTGGTGCCTGCAGAGTTGAGGTGAGTATTAACTGGTTCCCTGGATGTAGGTGAGTAACAGAAAACATAACCATGCAAACCTGGATGAGCCAGCCAAATCAACAACTCCATCTTCGAGGGATCTCCATGATATCCCAGAGGGTGGCACAGCTAGCATTTGTTGTCTCACTTTCTCCAGCTCCACTTCTAGTTCCTCTCGCAGCATTCTGTGCCGTTTTGCTTCCTCTTCAATTTTCTCCACCTTTGGAGAAATGACCAAAATCATTGTTGAGAACAAACAGTGAATAATCAGCACAAAAATAAAAGAAATTCCATGACTCACCTTGTTTTCCAAAGCACATACAGTACTCTCAAGCTCCTCAATTGATCTCTCCAAAAGCTTCACTTCTTCGTCCTTCTCTTCAGCATATACCTTCGTTTCCTCTGCTATCTGCAAACATATTTTGCATTAGAATTGGAAGACTATCGTCATACACGAAAATTAATATGTGCAGTTTTAGGGAAAATGCAATAAGCCAATAACCAATTAGGTTCTGAGCACCTGCCGAGATTCTGTAGCAATTGCTTCACTTTCTTCAGCACGTGCCTGAGCCATCACCAGGTTCTCTTGCAAGATAAGCACCTGAGCTTCACAGCGTTGCTTATCATCCAAAAGTTTGGATAAGTCATTTTGTAAACTCTGAAAATTGTTGTTCCTTTCTTCAATTAAACTTCTCAGCTCAATCAACTCCTCTTCAAGTCTTCCAATAGCTTCTACTTTATCAGCTAATTCCTCCTCCATTGTGTGACTGATCCCTTCAATATGCTCAAGTTGTGATTTCAATTGATTATTCTGCATAGAAACTATGTTCAATTCATCAAGCTTCTTTGCTAGCTCCTCCTCCAGGGCAGTGACTTTTTTATTACCCTTCCCGATTTCACCTTCTAACAGTTGCCTATCGAAAACAGCAGCATCCAGTTCAAGAGATTTGGATGCAAGCGCTTGTTCCAATGACCTTTTCACAACAGTAAGCTCATCTGCCTGATCCTTTGCCAAAGATGCTGACTCCTGTAAAAGGCTAAGATCAAAAGACAAGCCCTTTGCTAATTCATCTTTCCTAATCAATTCAGATTGGAGAAGAGAGTTCTGGGTGCTTAGCTCCTCAGCTGATATTTGAATGATGTCTAACTCATTGGATAACTTGATCACCATGTTTATTTGCTCACTAATGTAATTTTGTACATGGTCAATAACCAGTTGGAAGCGTTCATCGATGGTGAGAAATAACCTATTAGCTTCAATCTTAGCCATCATTTCAACCATCTGTTGTTCCTTGAACAAACTATCTAGCATTTTCTGCTTCAACATTTCATTCTCATGAGTCAAATCATTTTCTTTGGCAATTCTGAGATTAGTGGCTTCAGTTTTCAGCTCCATCTCCCTACACATGGTTTCATGGGAGAATTCCAACTCCATAAAAGCTTTGTCTTTTATATTCAGATCTGATTGGAAGGATATGATACTAGATTCCAAGGAGGCGATTTCAGATTTGAGTTTTGTATTTTCCTTGTTCATGGTATGCAGATTTTCCATAGCTTCAACATTCTTCTGCTTCAAAATTTCCAAATCATTCTTAATCTTACAGTTCTCCTCATTTAAAGAGCAAACTTCAATCATTTCCAAATCCCGGTCAACTTTCGACAAAGTTGCTTCTGCCTTCAATCCTTCAAGAACGTCAGTAAACATAACTCCTTGTTTTTGCAGCTTCTGTTTTTGTTGCGTCAGTTCTAAAGCCAAAACAGTGGACTCGATATCTTTTGCAAGTATATTGGTCATCATCAAATCTGTTCGATAATCCGCAAGCCAACTGCATAACTCAAATTCAGTGCACCCATCAATAACATTTGGAGATTTGGATTCGTTAATTTGAAGCAGGTTGAATTCGTCGAGCATTTTTTCCTTTAACATTCCAATGAGAAGCCAAGCTTCATTCAATTGGTGGCGCAGCTCTTCCTTCTCTGTAGATTCAGCAGCTAAGGCACTTCTGTTCATAGCATCAATATCTTTGATCAAAACGCAGAGTTCACTATTCATGGAATTTGACCGTGCCACCAATGCTTCTTCTTGAGCTTGCAAATGCAGAATCTTCTTCTCAAAAGAATCTAATCTTGTGTTCAATTCAGTTGCTTCTTGCTCCTTCTTTGCAATACGACTGAAACTGTGGTTGATGTCAAGTAATAATTTCCCTTTGAGAACACTACACATCTCCAGCTCGTTCTTGGCTTTGTCATTATGTTCTCGCAATTTAGTAATCATAGAATTTGATTCACAGAGCCCGCACTGAAGAAAACCATTTTCTGCATTCAGCCCTGTGATCCTCTCAAAAAGAATTCCCATGTGACATAGGTGCAACACAGAAATGGCACAATCTTTTCCAATTATGGCCAACCAATTCTCCTCTAGCCAGCTTCTAGTCAATTCTGCAAACTGCTGAAGTTCTGTCTTCATCCACTGGACATCAGAAGAAACAAAATCAAGCTTCTCTGATAACAGTGTCTTCAGATGTCTAATGTCATTGTGCAGCTCAAGAGCTAGCTCGTTTGCTTCAAACAGGCTTGACTGGAATTTCTTTACTATAAGCTCGTAATTTTTTTCCTTCATATCCAACTGCACCTTCAAACTATTAATCTCACTTAGCATGTCATCCTTTTCAGTAATCAACAAAGCTTCCTTTACTTTGTGTTTTTCTGCTTCAAGTTTTGCATTTTCATTTGCTTCAACCAGAGCCTTCACTGTAGAGTCTGCATCACTTATAGTTGCCTGCGCTTCTTCAAACTTGACTAAAAGAGTTAATGCCTCAGAGGATTTCTGAGCTGCAAGAATTTTCGCCTTGGAAATCTCATTCTCAAGTGCCTGAAAGAACATTATACTTGCATTGTTTAAGCTTGAAGTATCTAGTTCTGCATTCTTGCATAAGGTAACTTAGATCACAGTTGTAGTGAGGAATAAATATCAACTAATCCAACAAGCTACAAAATTCTTATCCGTGATCACAAGAAAAAACACTTAGATAATGGAAATAGTTCCAGCCTTTGATGGAGCGAGATGTGCTTTGTGTCAACCAGACCACATTCACATTTTCCAGTTTTGATATTTGAAAATAATGGAAATTTGGAACACAGTTAGTGAAAGAGTGTTGTAATATGCATACCCTCGCTTTCTTTGACAATGTTGTCAATAAAGTAATGGGGAGTAATGACGTTTTAAAGCAATGACGCAGAACCCCCCTCATGTGGAACACAAATATACTGTATACAGCAATGTTTTTCTACTTGAGAGATAAAGGCAACTCTACTATTTTCTGAAAAAGCCCACTGATTACTATCCAATTGCAAAGTAGTGTAACTTGTCTTCCTCAATATAATTAAAAGATTTTTAGGGAGAAAAACTTCTATGGAGCATGTCTAATCAAATGTCCAGTCTTTGATGGAGTGAGTCTAATTGCCTTTCAAATGTTACCTCTTTTTCACTATTCCATGAAATAACTGATGCTGCAGAAGCATCATCCTTTTCTTGCACCTGCATCTCCAGTTCTTTCAATCTAGATTTGTAGCATCTTTCTTTTTCAATTATATCTGAACTCAATTTAAGCACCTCATCACTTAGATCCTTCATTGATCTTTGACTCTCGCAATAAAATTCTTTCACATTTTCTTTTTCTTGCAGAAAGGTAGCCATCTGTGACTGCATCATCTGCAGTTGTTGGACAACATATTCCATTTCTTTATTAAGTCGGCAAAGAACCTCAGAATTTATCTGTTCTGCAGGTTGAAAGTCTTCAAATGTTTTAAGGTCATCCTACAACATAAAATTAAAATGTTAATCATGGTCATACCGTAAGTGTTCAAAGGTTACTGCTTGTAGTTGGCATAAATTGATCAATGTGAGGAACTTACTGACATAAAAGAGTGGACTGTACGGTTCACCTTGATACCAAATAACAAGAGCATTAGCTTACCCGATCCTCAAAGGTCAAGTCTGAATTTTGACATACAGTCTCTTCAGGGCTGACATTAATGCTTTGCAATTCATTGAATCCAACACCAAGATCTTGTATAATACCCTTTGCCTTCAGAACATCTGACATCAGTCTTAACAAAACAGCACACTCTTCATTTTTCAGCTTCTCAATAGTATGGTCCTTATCCTGAGTCTGACTCAATAACTGAGCTAAATAGCTCTTTGACTGGTCTAATTGCGTCTCCAGCTGACGAATCTCTTTTTTCATTCCCCTTTGTAAAGAAACATAATTTTGTTCAAGAACCACATTCTGAATTAATGTTTCTAAGGATTCATCCAGCAAAAGCTCTATTTTATGAATTTGTTCTGCTTGCTGGTTGTTAACAGATCCTAGTTCTGTTACTTGTGACATCAAAAGACATATTTCTCTTTCTTGATCCCCTTTTTCCCGCTGATGCACTTCATTTATGGCTTGCAGTGCTCCTCTTAAGGACTTCAACTTCAACTCCATGTCACATCTTATACCATCTGCCTCTTTTAACCTGTTTTGAAGATCTTCAAGTAGCTTATCTCTTTCAGATATACCCCGACACATCTTCTGGACTTGATCCTCAACCCATTTTCTTTGTGAAAAGGATTTGGAGATGGAGGCAACCCGATCAGAAGCTTCATCTAGAGCTGCATTTCCGTCCACGAGATAGCTTCCAATGTCAGCAGCCAATCTGTCCCAGTCATTAGTCAACAGTTCAATTTCCTTTTCTTTCGCCTTGATTACAGAGGAAAAGCTTTCATTCTCTTTTAGCACCTCAACTAGCTTATCATTCAACCTTTTTCCTTCTAGCTGAAGCTCATCTAAGCTTTGTTTAGCTGACAATTCACTCGTGTTACTTGCTTCTAGCTGCTGTTTGAGTAACAACTGTTCTTCTTGTAAGCACATAATAACCTCAGCTGTTTCAAGCTCCACCTGCCTACGGACTTCTTCCATTTCTTGCTCAGCAGAATTGTGAGATGCCTGATCTCTTTGGTACCTAGTATTTAAGTCACGTGCCTTCTCAAGAGAAGCTTGCATTCTTTTCAGTTTTCTCTGCAAAGGTGAATCTTCATTACTGGAACACTTCAGAAGTTGCACTTTGGAGTCCTCAATGAACAAATATTCCTTTCGGCGGTAGATGTCAAGCTCATTATTTAGCCTTGAGACTTCCATAGCCCTCAGATTTAAAAGTTCACTGCTTTGCTGATTATTCTTCTTCAGGTCCGCTAGTTCATTTATCAACATAATCCGATGCGATTCCAGATCTTCTATGTCAGATTTTGCAAGAGTTAGTTCCCTTTCCATTGCCTCACTCCGCTCACAAGCTTGGAGGATATGTATTTTTGCTGCTTGCAGCTTATCATGTAAACTAGCTGATCTTTCCTCAACTTCTACACGGGCTGTTCTCTCTTCTGCAAGAACTATTTTAAGTATGTCTAACTCCACCAGCAGGTTTAGTAGCTCTTCTATTCTCATCAAACTCTCATCAGAACAGTCTTCCATCTTTGCAGGTGCATGAGAATCATATTGGTTCAATGCTGATGAAACATTCTGTCATGTAATTACAGGTATAAATGTTAGATAATTATCATATTCACCATCACTACAGTAGGTGGCTTGACTGGCAAAAAACACGATCAAAAAGATATTGCACATACCCCAAATACTGCAGCATGTTCCTCTGTGATTTTGATAACACTTAATTCTTTTTGTAGATCAGCTATCTCCCTGTGAAGTGACTTACTTTCTTAAATAACAGAAATTTCAAAAGATGGTGGTAGCCAATGTTATTTATTCAAATATGCCATTACCTTGTTAGTTTTCTATTTGATTCTAAGCAAACTTGCAGCTCACTCCTGCATTTTTCTAACTCCTGGTTATTCCTTTTCAACTGGACATGAAATGAGAGAGATAGGGAACATCAGTTAGTACATCACATGATATAACTGATTACTATTATTTTAGTCCATATGACTAAAAGGACAGATAAAGGCTTCTTTGGAGAGCAAGAACATACATCCATAGGTAAAATTTCAGCATCAGTTGCTAAGGTAGAGCAGTGAAGTTGGCTGTCCTGAAAATATCACAAAAAAAAGAAGAAAAAATTGAATAAATCTGTAGAAAAATAAACATGTACAGAAAAGGGTAAATATGAATTTGACCTCAAAGTTCGCAGAAAAGTTAATTTTTTGGTCAAACTCAGTCCTTCCTTCAAGTATTTGTGAAACCTGTCAGCACTAAGAATGTTATTTAAAAGAAACAACAGACTATACTTATTAGAATAACATAATGAAGGTCAATATAGACCTGATTTCGAAGCTCCGAAATTTCATTCAAAAGAAGCTCCCTCTCCCCTTCATTTTCGAAGTGCTGCGACCTGTAAGTACACCAAAAGAATTTTACGATTGCGCAACATATATATATATATATATATATATATATATATATATATCCATATGGGCATGTCAATTAAGACTAGACTTACATCTTCAGTTGGTTTGAGAGACGAATATTTTCTAGCGCAAAGCGGGTTACTTCTGGATGTTTGTCAACTCTTGTGCGAAGCAACTCAATTTCTTTCAACAATCTTTTGTTTTCTTCAATAAGATATGATTCTGCTGACAATTTTCCCTGGATGAGAGCCTCATTACTGCGAATCGTCTCATCTCGAAATTTCACCGTCATCTTAGCACTCCTTGCATCATCCTCTCTCTGGCTAACCTATGAACACATCCCAAAAAATTGTTATGATATCAACAAAGTTTATCAGTGGGTTTTATATAACTAGACTTAATTGTGAACAGAAAATTACCAATCGGTTCAACTGTTCAATTTCATTTTCAAGTTTCTTTATAGTATTTTCTGCTATTGATTCCCTCCGCAATGCCCCGGCGAGGGCTTCTTCTAATGATTTCAACTGCAATAAATTTATATTAGAGTCAATCAGTTTCCTGTTTAATCCATTACTCGAAATATAGAAAGAGAAATGCCAGTGTGACAAAGAGATAATGAACACAGCCATGTAAGTAGATATGTTTGTTCACATTGGATACTATAGAAACATCAGCAGAATTTAAAATAAAACTTTTGGATGGGTTAACTCTGATGGGCAAATAGACGTAACTAAATTTTAGGGTACAATTGACAAAAATCACATGGACCAGCTTACTTGCAAAGAGCATCTGTAATGGGCATCCTCATCATTCTTTGCATTCACACTCATGTTTTCACTTCCATCATCCACATCACCTCCAGATCTTTCAAAAATATCGGTCGTGAATGATAAGGATCTAGTGACATGTTGACGTTTGAGGACAGCAAGCTCCTCCTGATGCAAGAACATCCATTTTAGTTAGGATGAGGAAATATGCAAATAAAGTAGGTCTTAAGTTCTCCATACATCACCTTTAGGAGACGTATCTGATGTTGCAAAGCTAGCACATCTCCTGAAGCGTCTTCATTCACCACCGCCTTCAGATTTGAATGGGCGAGGATTGTGGTTAATAACCTATCATGTTTTGGAAAGATGATAATAAACAGACCAAAAGGGCATTCACTTACATTGTTCTGAATGAGCCTTGCACGCTGAGCAAACTTGAGGGTACTCAGTGTCTCATTAGCAGAGCTGTACAAACACGCACAAAAAAGAGAAGACACAGAGATATTTTAAGGGTACCTAACAAGATCGATTCAACGGTCAAGTTAGAAGACAAGTTCAAATTTTATTACCATACTGAAGGGCTGACATTTGCAATGATCATAGTTTTTGAGTTTCCTCCAAGTGAATCCTGTATGTCAAATGGGAATAAAATAAATTTAGATATTAAGGTAACAGACATAATTAGTACTGAGTAATACAGCGTGTAAAGATTGTTACTTGCAGAAGAAACGTCAATCTTGAATCCCTATAAGGAATGTGCCTTTGTTTCCCGTGAGTTAGATCAACTAAACTCATAATCACAAGACTGAAATGTGCAATGCATAAATCACAAAAATGCACATGGCTAAGACATGGAACAAAAAAATTATTGCCACCGAAAGGGAATTCCATCTGAAGGTTTAAGGGAAGGCACGAACCCCAATGTTGACAATGATTTGTTAATATTGACAGCTTCCTTCAACCGTTCACCTTCAGCACCAGATGTCCGCTGCCTGTTTCAAGTGAAGTCGTAAGAATTGGAATTTGGGTGAGACAAAAATGCCGCAAGAAAAAGACAATATTGTTTATCCACCTTTCAGACCCAGCAAGGTCGACAAGATTTAATCTTGCAAATCGTAAGTTTGATGTTGAATCTTTTTCCCACCTACTCTCAATGATACAAGTGAAAACACAGTGGGATCGACTACTTTCACGGTTCATATTTGTAGCTGCCACTTTCCTATTCGCAGAACCCTGAAGTAAGTGTTGAGCAAGTTTGATTGGTTAAACTGAATTTATTTACCAGAGATCATTCACAAAGAAGAAAAAAAGATGCTGAAGGAAATGTACAGACCTGCATCAAGAGTTTTATTATGTCACCAACACAGCCAACTTCATATTCAGTCAAATTTTCAACATATACGCCCTTCCTTATATCTTCTCGGAGCTGCAAGGGTTTTTTTTTTTTTTTTGGCTAAGCACATATAGTGGTATCATATTGAAAGATCATGTTAGCTTGAAACAACAGCAAGAAAACTTACTGGGAGATTAGAGGAAGAAGGATCAAGAAGATCTGTAATTTGTTCATTATAAATCTCTAAGAATGAACATTTGCAACTGTATTTGAGATTCTCATCCCTCCTGCTCTCTTCCTCCTGCAGTTTTAGAATACACACAATGAATTGGTGGTTTTAGGATCATGACATACTTGATCACCTAATCAGCAATAACTAATGCATCATCGATGTCTGAAACTGCCAATGAGAGGAAAACAAATTTGTGTTACCGCTCTAATTCGCGCAAACAAGAACTCAAAAATGCGTGGTGTCATCCCCCTGTCTGGACTAGGCCTCACTTCAAGATCACTGATCTCACCAAGCATAGTGTACGTCTTTCCACTTCCAGTCTGCAAACAATATAAAAAAATAAAGGTAAAAAAAACAAAAAGAATGTTAAGCAATCAGTAGATCATAGATGGAGTTGAAAGAGACCTGTCCATAAGCAAAGACGCAGCTGTTGTATCCGGCCATACAGTTCTCAACCATTGGTAAACCAGCAACTCGAAAAAGCACTTCCTACAAATGCAAGGTTAGCAGTTAACCATTGTGTCCAA
This sequence comes from Eragrostis nindensis, assembly GCA_012490785.1. Classification (NCBI taxonomy): domain Eukaryota; kingdom Viridiplantae; phylum Streptophyta; class Magnoliopsida; order Poales; family Poaceae; genus Eragrostis; species Eragrostis nindensis. The sequence continues at coordinate 102,491 of JAAXCT010000966.1, forward strand.
GAATTATAATTTGCATCACGAGTCAAACTGCATATAAGCTGACCTGATCCACTGTTTCACAGGCAACGTGGTCGAATGTGAAACGGGCTTCTGGTTGCCCAATCCATGTGATGCTCTGCGCGCTTTCTTGCTTCAAGCATCGGTTATAACTGTGCATGTTCTTCTCGTTATTATTTAGAGGGCGTACACGGATAACAACCTGGAGAGTGAACCACAAATGTAAGAAGCAGTATGGCAAGGTTGAATCTCCGACATGTGTTTCTATTCAGAACACGGATCAAGCAACTAAAGAAAAACTCAACCAAGTGAACTGTGGGACATTCACACAACCAATAACTGAGTAACATTTACTCTACGCTATCAAATAGTAACAGTTAAATCAGCAGAAATGATAAGTTTTGCCCATTGGATGCATCAAAGTTTATGACTTTGTTTTCCCCAAAAATCTGTTGAATCTGGTAACAGCAAAAAATAAACTAGTATATCACTGCAGCAAAATATTCAGATGGTGTAACTCACCTGCACATTGTTCTCCATCCAGAACGAGGGGTCCTCTCGGAGCTCAAAATGCGGCACCACTGCCGAATTCACCACTGTCGCGGGCACAAGTGACAGCTGCGCGCCCCTCCCGGCCGCCGAGAACCCCAACCCGAGCCCCGCCCCTCTGGACCCGCCGCTCATGGGCGGCCTGGACCCGCTCGTCCCGGCGCCGTACGCCGGCTTGGTCACGCTCTTCGTCGGTGTGGTGTATGCGGACCCGCCCTCCGAGGCCGCCGCCGCCTTGCCGCGATGCGCACGGGGAGTGGTCATCGCGCTGTAGGGGGTGGCGCACCCTCCTCCCGCCCGCGGCGGCAGCTCGTCGCCGCGGGGCGGGACCCAGCCGAACCGGCTCCGCGCGGCCGCCTTCTCGGGCGTCCGGAACGGGAGCTTGGACGGCGTCATCGCCGGCGACTCGGGCTTCCGCTTCACGCCCGACGTGGGCGCCTGGATGGCGAGGAGCGGGGGCCGGGACGCCGCGTCGGGGCCTGCCGCCAACGCCGCGCCGGCGGCGACAGTGGCGGCCGGGGCGTCGCCCGCCGGCGCGTTCTCGTCGTTCCCGGCTTCCGAGGCGGAAGCCCGCGACGGCGTGCGGCGGTGCGCGGCGAGATCCCGCACCATCCTGCGCAGAGACCGACGGCTCAAAACCTCGAACCCAGGGGAAATCGGAAGGTGGTCGCGAAATGCGGGGAGAGTGGGAGGAGGAGGCACCTGAGCGGGGACGAAGCGGACGTGGCGGCGGCGGTGAGCACGAGGACGGCGAGGCGGCGAATGGTGGGAGGCCGCGCCCCCCTTCCGGAAGCTCGCTCGGTAGGAGAGCGAGATCCGTGTCAGGAGAGCCAAAAAAATTTGAAATTCCCAGCGAGAAAGCTCCCTCTTCAGCTCCGATGCAGATCGGGCCGCGCACTCGAATAACCTCGCGGCGGAGTAGGAAGAGCAGGAGGACGGACGGGACGGGACCGAGACCGCGCCGCCGCCGTCTACGGCGACCTAACCCAGCTAGAAGGTTCTAGAACTCTGCCCCTCTCCTCTCTCCCTCACTCACCTTCACACTCGCTGCCTCTCTACTGTCTTGCCTGTTTGACTGTGAGAGAAGGGGAAGGGAGAAGAGTGTTTTGGCCGTTGGAGACCGTGCGGTGGGGCAGGAAATCCAACAAGATTCGAATCGAGGGGTAGGCCTTCGAAACGGGCGGCCGAGATTCCATCCCTCTGAACAGTCGACGGCTCGGATGGGATCACGCGGCGAGGGGGTGACCCGCGAGGACGGTTCGAATTCGGAGATCAGGCCCGGCCTGGGGACAGATTACCCCCACCTCAAATTATGGAGTTTTTACCTTGTGTTGTTGAACTGTATAATTATGACTGCTTACATGTTTCAAATTGCTAATAATATAGTTAAATTTAAATTGTATTGAAGGGAGTAATATATTGGTACGCAAGCAGAGAGGGGAGGAAGAAATGGGAAAAATAAACAGGTTCGGGGTTTGGAGAGGAGAGGAAGAAATGCGAGGTAGTTTCGAATTTGGAGGGCACCGTGCCCGGGGATAAATTACCCCCAAAATATTCTGTTGAATTGGTTTGTTACAACACGTATATTTTAAACTAGGATAGTGCTATTCTACACTTAGGGTGGGTGTAGAATTACTAAGTTTCATGATTTTTAACGAAAGCAATTATTAAACATCAATTACTGACGTATTTTAGTGTTGGTTCAAACTATTTGTATAATCTAGCCGTGTATGATCTTTTTTATCATTCGCAAACAAAAAAAAATGACCCTTTTTATGCAACTAGGCAAACATGCTAAAACTAGATGCACATTTCTCTGACCTCCTACCGTTTGTGCCACGTTCAACTTACTTGATTGCATTTGGTTCAGTTCCTTGCTTAGGATTTTTACTTCAAATTGGTGACCTGCAAAATCAGCAACTCTCGGACTAATTTAGCTTTACAGTTTTTTAACATTTTATAACAAAAAAAATGCAGCGAATCGTGGCTTCGAATTTGAACTGCGTACTAGATCTGAACTAGCGACATGTATGCGTTGTGTAGCCGATGGATCCCTTGGCATCATGCTTGTGTCATCTTGGAATCTTTGATTATCTACTAGTAGTAGTGATCGAGTAGGCCACTAGGCCCCTCATACTTTCATAACAACTTGAGTTTTGACTCTGATCTGAAGAATCCAGATACACTATAATAAACGGTTCCTTGCGTGCAAATTGTTGCATCGCCGAAGAAGCAGGGGAGCGAATTACACAAGCTTGGCATGAGGCGAACTGTTTCGAACTCTAGGAACTGCATCGATGACACCCGATGGTGTGATCAGTTCCGGAATATGACAATAATTCTTTTGAAGATGACAACAATTATTTTGAACTTAATCGAAAGTCTCCTTAATCATGATGCTTTGCTCCACATAATGAAAAATTGGAATGATCATCAAGCTGAAGTACAATCAGCTATTGTCATCCTTACTGGAAACTATTCTCCCGGAAGGGACAATACTATGGCTTAGCCCACCATATTGAAACTCAGTTTTGAGTCTGCAGTACATGGTAACAGAAGACAAACAACACAGATACTAATTACAACACACCAAGGAGGAACCAATAATTCACCCATCTTGTCTAGATGCTCCTTCAACCGTTTCGCAGCCAACCTGGTATGTTCTCCTTGCCTGGATCATGCCGCGGAATTGCCCCCTGTAACTGAAACAGACACCCTGAATGTTCGGAGAGCTTATTTGCTGATCAGTATTTTTCTGGACATGATGCTGATTACTTTTTCTCGAAGCTCCAAATCTTAGGTCTCGTAGGATCTGATGCTACAGAAAAACACGCAACTAAAGACCTTCAAAACGTTCTCGAAAGATCTTCAAATCCTATTATAACCCTCAGCTTCTATAGCAACATATGATTCAAACTGCCATACACCTGACATGCCAAAATGGCCCAGATCCATCAAACCAACATCAGAGGTAAACCAAAAAACTGGCTACCTTGCTTTTTTTTCTGTATATTTGTGTTCTGTTATATTAGCTTGGAACAATGACATGGTCTTTTTTTTTTTTTTTTGAGAATCGTCTGTTGTCACTCATGGCAAGGAGGAAATGCGCTGAGAGATTTATCTCTTAATCGATAATGGACCTTGGAAGTGGAAGGCCTTAGGCCGGCCTGCTTTCGTTGCATCTACTGCTATTTGGTCGGCCCACAGTTAATCCACACGATCATCATCCAACTCGGGCTTCAAATTGGTCGTCGATTCACTTGACCTTGACTCGAAGTCCACACGATCGAGTATAAAATTGCGTGCAGCCCCAACCCTAACTCGTGCACTTCCGATCTCCCTGGGCTCTGCAGCCGAAGCTGCTTCAAGAACACACACACATCCTAGCGACAAGCGCCTTCCAATCTTCATCAAGGTTCGCAATATTTCTACTACTACATTCATGTTCGTCAGTTCGTGATCGATGTCGGTGATCTGTGTAGCGTTGTCAGTGTCGGGTAGCATTATATATTACGGGAGCATTAATTGGCTGGAACCTGTGGCTCATCTCATACAGTATGATTTAATTGTTGGATCAAACTATTGGTTAGATGGAGAATTGTTCGTCGTTTTTCTCGCGGGAAAATTTGTTCATCTAGATCACAACGATGGTCCCTCGCAAAAAAAGAAAAAAAGACAAAAGATCACAACGATGGAGATAGGAATTCTTGTCATGTGTCCTTCCCACGGTTACAAACTGGAGGCCTTACTGCTATATTATATCTTGCATATACATAAAAGGAATAGCATGATAAAAAAAGATATAAATAGTCCAAATCGTTGTATCTATTTGTCAACCTTGTAAATGTAGATTAGATTATTTATCTTCTTTCTTCTCAACTACCTATTATTTGAGTTGTTGATGTTTTTTTTAGAGTTTTAGCGTTCATGCCGCCGCCTTATGTAACGCAAGACAGAAACATTTCAGTTCACAGTATATGGTGGATGTACTGTACCCATCAAACAGTCTCCCTCTCCCACCCCAAGCTAATAGCTGGTACAGGTTTAGGCATTGCTTTATCCACTATCCGAATTGTTGACGTTTTGGCTATTGATCTAGACTAAACAAAGGCAAAGACGATTCTGTTTTGCAATTAGATCGATATTTGTAGCAACTCTAAAGTGTGCAGTAGCTTCTGTAATGTTGGAGGCTTCTTGTCTTATTTGGCATTTGCCTGTCGTCAGTTCAATTCCACTAGAAAGTGTTCAGCTGTCCTTTTCCGTGTTATCTTTTCAATTAATGTACATACCTAAGTGAACCATGCTTCGTATGCTAGGCAGCTTAGTGTTCTACTGTTCTGTATAAATGAAATGATATATGTCTTCAGCAGTAAATGAAATATTTCTTCAGTAGTAAATGATATATTTCTTCAGTAGTTTTCTATTATTGCTTCTACTTCCTGTTGGAATTGTTGATCTTCTTTTTCTGTGTGTGCATAGCCAAAAATCAAAGCTAGATTAAAGAATTTTCTCTAAAAAGTTGTGATTTTTGGTGTGCTTGTTCAGATGTATATCTTTGTGAGAAGCCCCACCGGCAGGACAATCCGCCTCAGGGTCCAACCATCAGATACCTTGTGTACTGTTAAGGCAAAGTTTCTGGAACAACATCAGCTTGTCTTTGATGGAGTGCAGTTAGAGGACGACCTCACATTGGATGATTATGGCATCGAGCATGAAGCCACGCTTGACCTTCAAGAAAAGATGCAAATATATGTAGTGGAGACGCTAACAAGTAGGACCATCACTCTTGAAGTTGACAGCTTAGATACAATTGATAACGTGAAGGGCAAGATTAAAGATGTGGAGGGATTCCCCAAGAGTCATCAGTGCCTCATCTTTGAGAACAAACAGCTGAATGACAGCCTCACCTTGGCAGACCACAACATTTCGAAGGAGTCCACCGTTCTCCTCGTCCTCTTCCCATTTCCAAGAGGTACAATGCAGATCTTCGTGAAGACGTTAAACGGAGTTACCGTCCCTCTTGAGGTTGAGAGCTCAAATACAATTGACCATATCAAGATGAAGATATATGAGAAGGAGGGAAGTCGCCCCATACAGCAACGCCTCATTTATGCTGGCAGGCAGCTGGAGGACAACCGCACACTGGCGTATTATAACATTATGAAGGATTCTACCATCCATCTGGTGCTCTGCCTTTGCGGGTGTTGAGATGATCATTGAACGAGTGTTCTTTCACTGCAGTCTGTTTCTTCCTTTCGAGCATGTTTTGTTATCACTTTTCAGTAAAGTTATCGTTAATCTTTCGTAGGACACTACTGTTGCTCCAGTCTTAGTTCGTTTCCAGTAGAGGTGTGTTATCAGTAAAACTTTCATTGTGGTAAGTTTATGTGTGAGATATTTTCTTTGTTTAAGGGTCCCTGGGTCTTTTTTAGCATCAACTGATTGAAAAATAGTGTCTCTTGATCCTATACATGCACGTCTGACGATTTTGCATTGCTGACGTACATATCTTATCATGAAACAAGTCGTAATAACAAAGCATCCAAGTTGATTATGTACAGTGCCACAAGCAAAACAATGGTTGACATGAAAATCACAACAAAACAGAAACAATGTTCTAGCCTTTTCTTAATAAAAAAATCTCAGACGGCTGAAATATGTAAGGTATGGGAAAAAAATATTACCATCCCTCTTGAGGTTGAGTCAAATACAAGCGACCATATCAAGATGAAGATATATGAGAAGGACGGCCATCGCCCTATACAACAAAGCATCATCTACGATGGCATGATGCTGAAGGGCGATCACACCCTGGCGAATTATGGCATTCAGAATGGGGATTACGTCCATATGATGCTCTGCCAATGTGGTTGTTGAGATGGATGGCATGCATGGTCGTTCAACAATGAGTATATTCTTTTGCTGCAGTCTTCTTTCTTTCCAGTGTGCTGTCTTATCACTTATCAGTAAAATTATCATTGTAGGACGCAAGTATATTGCCATCTTCTTTCTTTCCAGTGATGGTGTGTTATCCGTAAAACTTTCATTGTAGTATGTGTGAGATCTTATATCAAAGAGTTGCATATATGCGTTCATAAGAGTGAGTGTGTGTATATTTGTGAGTGTCTGAGTTGTACTGTGTAATCACAAAAAAAATTCAAATATAACACTGAAAGGATATTTCCTCATGCGTTACATTACAACCATAAATTGTATTTGTGCTGATGACTCATCTTATCGTAATGGTATTAAAGGAACTCACAAAAAATATTAGACCAGGGGAAATTCCGTCTTTTCCGGGACACGAGTTAACAACAATGATGCAAAAGGAATCATTTTTGGATTGGATGGGAGATAAAGAAATCTTAAAATTTTGATGGTAAATAAATAACAAATGTAATTTTGAATGATAAATAAGAAAATTTCTCTTGTTTTATCCTAATAGAACTAAAGCAGTACTCTACACCCGTATCCTATGAATTACCCCCTACTCAGTGCACTGCTATCCCAGAATCATTAGACTTAAAAGATCACAATACTATTTTGTTACTTCGCAAAAAAAAAGTATTGTAGTAATGCTACAAATGGCGTGTGCGCTTTTGCCTCTGATCTTTCGATTTTTTATTTTTTATTTTGTGTGATCAACTGATCTTTGGACTTGTTGCGTGTGAGCAACACATGCTATTTATTCTAGTATTACTGTTCACTTCTATCAAATACATTACTCTTATGTTTTTTTTACGCGAAAACAGCAGGAGAGGCTCTCAGCATATATATATTAAGATTAAATAAACCAAAGCTAAGGACACTTTTACTGTGCACTGTTTAATTTTCTTGTACGCTCCCTGGCACTTTTTTATTTACATCCGACCCCTGTTCATTCAGCTCGAAGAATTTCAAATACGGAGAGCAAAGCTTAGGATAGACTTGTCTAGCTCTCTGTTCTAATAAAAAAAACTAGTACTTCCCTGAGTTTATATATCACTCTTAGCTGAAATGTAGATCTTCATGTTGTGATTATGGGCCTCTTTGTAATTAGAACCATCATTATATGATAAAAGTTTGTTAACTCTGGTTGTAATTTTGTGAAATCATGCTCATGTCGAAATTCATGATTATGTGTTGTGAAAATAGCGATCTATACTAGAAAAAAAAAGAAAGAGAAATACTCCTCGCATGAATGCGGCTCCGCATTAAACAGCACGCACGCTCGCTGACCGTTGCTGCTCGATGTACTACTTCTTCGCATGCCACTGCGTTGTTGCTGATTGCTCGCCGCTGTACGTAGGTGACTCTCTGCTCGCCATCGTGAAGGCCAACAAGATGCATGTCGAAGCTGTCGCCATGGCGGAGCTTGTGCATCTGATTTGGCGCATCATGTATTGCCGACGGGATGCGTATTTATACACAGCCGTATTATACGCGGAAGCAGGGAAAACGAAACGCATGGAGCTCGCCACGCAAAATCAACGAACGCGCGCAGCAGCTCGTATACCAGGCAGAAAAGGTGAAGCGTGAGCGGCATGCAGAAAAAATGCAGAAGTACTACTTATTTAAGCATTGATTAAACTCAACAATCTACAAACAGTTAGTACTTTTCTAATGTTTGCTGTAAATTCTGAGTTTGAACAGTCCATTTACATCAAACAATAGAAAAGTAAATTCTCAAGGCATGGCTGCTGTCACATGTGTCTTGAGAAAGCAAAGATTATCAGAAAAAAGGAGCAGTTCTAGAAGATGACAAAAATTCTTTTCAACTTAACCGAAAGTCTCGTTGGTCATGATGCGTTGCTCCACAGTCCACATAATGAAAAATGGGAATGATCATCAAGCTGAAATTCAATCAGCTATTGTCATCCTTACTGGAAACTATTCTCCCGGAAGGGACAATTAATACTATGGTTTAGCCCACCATATTGAAACTCAGTTTTGAGTCTGCATGCAGGACCTTCACTATGTAAGATGGTACTGGTAACAGAAGAAAAACAACACGGATACTCCTAACTGACAACACACCAAGGAGGAACCAATAATTCACCCATCTTCTCTAGATGCTCCTTCAACCGTTCTGCAGCCAACCTGGTATGTTCTCCTTGCTTGGATCATGCCGCGGAGTTGCCCCCTGTAACTGAAACAGAAAACAACAGACACCCTGAATGTTCAGAGAGCTTATTTGCTGATCAGTGTTTTTTCTGGACATGATGCTGATCAGTGTTTTTCTCGAAGCTCTTAATCTTTGGTCTCGTAGGATGTGATGCTGCAGAAAAACACACAACTAAAGACCTTCAAATCCGATTGTAACCCTCAGCTTCTACAGCAACATTCTATTCAAACTGCCACACACGTGACATGCCAAAATGGCCCAAATTAATCCATCAAATTTGAACATCAATCCTAGATCAATGAAAATATATCTGATCTTCTGACCATACCAGGTCGTGAAATCTCCAATCTGAAGCAGCTTTAGCGGCCTCAACTTTGTTGCTTGCGCACACACTGAATAATGTCATAGTTATTCGCAAAAAAAAAAAAAGAATAATGTTATAGTTTCCTGACCTCTGCCACTTCCCCGATCTTGCGAGGGAGGCAGACATGACATCAATGGCAGTATGGCTCGACTCAAGAGATAGTCCTCCTACAGATAAGAAGGAACGTGAGCGGCAGCCATGGGCGCGAAACAGGCACCTCCTCTCCTCGCGCGAGCTCTTCGATCTCACCGAGAGAAAAGCTCCTGCCCCACTCGATCATCGACCCAGCTCCAAGGCGACGGCAACCACATGCAGGGCGGCCCGTGCCGTCAACGACCAGCTAGCAAGAAGGTGGCGCGGTGGCGGAGCTATATACGGCGGCGAAGTAGGAGAGGAAGCAGCCGAGCGCCGGGTCCGGCTCGCCGCGTCGCCGTCGCCGGAGGAGTCGCTAGAAACCGTTTCAGGGGGGTTTAGCAAAAAGTTGGATCACGATTAATAGTCGCGATCCAAATAATCGCGATCGAAATTAGAGGGTTATTTGAAAATTCCTGGATCGCGTCAGGGGGGTGTTCTGCAAACTACCTGCGATGCCGACGCGCCAGGTCGAGCGAGTCTCGACCTCGCCATGGCGGCGGCCATGACGGCTCGCCAGCTCCGACGACCCCGCTCGGTTCACTGAATACGCCGCCTCCGCTCCGCGCCCGGCTAGACGCCCAGAGCACGCACGGCGCCTTCCGGCGTTCCGGAACCCCTACCGCACTCAAACGAGAAGCCGGCCAGAACGACGCGGCGGCGGATCGATTGGAGGCTACGGAGCTCCGGGCGCGCCGAGCACCGCGTCCGAAACCGCGGCGTCAAGATTTCTCCCGGCTGTGGCCAGGATTGTAAGCAAGGCTGTTAATTTGCTGACTGACTGCCGCAATTCTTTTCACCAATCCTCCTGACACAACGAAAGTTCAGAGAAACAGAGTGCGACAACAGAGGACATTGATACATTAGGACTACCGTTCTTGTCTTACTCACAGTCATGGGATCATGGCTGATGAGATCTTCATAGTGCGCTTGTGGAATGCTCTGCACATTGCAAGAGACGCTATGGAATTTCGCTAGGACAGGGCTGTGCTGCCGTTCATGTAGAAATGGCAGACATTGTTGTCCTCCCAGAACGAGGGATCCTCTTGGAGCTCGAAGTGCGGCACCTCTGCAGGATGCTCGATCCTCGGCAAGCTCATCTCGACGCCATACGCCGGCTTCGCCCACCATTGACCGGCGCACGGGGCGGCTTCTTGGAAGTCCGGAACGGGAGCTTCGAGGAGGGAGTCGGCGCTGGCCACGGAGGTTTCCGCTTCAGGCCCGACGCCGGCGTCTGGACGCGGCGGAGAGGAGGCCGGGAGGCCGCGCCGGGGTCCCTGGGTGCGGCGGCGTCCAAGCCGTCCAGCGGCGCGTTCTCGTCGCCCCCGGCCGCCGGCGCCGAAGCCTTCTTCACCGGCGTACGGCGGAGAGCGCCGGCGTCCCTCGCCATGTCCTGCAGCCGGAGCGGCGCTGCCGGTGACGCCGCGCGCACACGAAATCATCAACCTCGATCAACACTTTGAATCCCCTGAAATCGATTTCCCCCAAAAATCGCGAGGAGCAGGCACCTGAGCGGCGAGGCCGTGGCGAGCCGCGAGCCGGAGGATGGAAATGCCGCGAATGGAGCGAGAGCGACGCCTCGGGCGCCGCTTCTGGAAGCATCTCGGCCTGTAGCCGCGCGCGGTCCCTCGTCGCCCGGCGGAGGAGCAGCTGGTCTCGAACACCGAGGCTGCGGCGCCGGCTTCTTTCTGGCTTGACCGGAATGCTCGAACTCTAGGACGGGAGGAGGAACGAAGGGAGCGGAGCACTTGGAATTCTCAGACGTTCGAATTTTGAACTTAGAATTCTCCCCACACAGGATGGATCTGGGCCATCAAACCAACATCAGGGCTAAACAAAATAGCAAGGCATGTCGTGTATCCGTTACACAGGAATAATTGCATAAAAACACCCCAATTCCCACATGTTTAATCGATTAAACCCATTTTTTTGCGATTAAACCCATTTTTATTTGGAGCAGTGTTCTTATCAAACTTGCATCATTTTGGGGGATAATATCGAAATTAAGTAGCCTAAGTTGACATTGAGGAACTATTGATTCGTGAGCTATAATCTAGACAAGAAAATACTGCACCTTGTAGTAATACTGAATTTTCGCCAAAAAAAAAAAAACAGAGGGAGACATGTTCCCGAGTAAGGACCACATATTTACATGTCAATCAAATCATGTACGTTACGATCTTACAAAGAGTAGAGCTGGAAAAACGAGCTGTACCAAAACGAAATGCGGTCACCACCTCACTTTTATGCTGCGGAAAGGAGCTTATCACGGTGCTTCTTGCTTCCTCCGTGGGATTGACATTTGAACACATTAGCAAAACTCTACCCCGGTAGTGGAAGAAGATTAAAGCTGGAAAATCAGGGGCCATGTGCTTAACCACTTAAAGTTACAACATCCTCTACCCTGAAGGCACATAAGACAGACAAAAAAAAAAAAATCAGCACACATGCTTGCGTCTGTGCTTACTACTCAGAACATAGCATAAGTTAATCCTCAAAGGTCTTTATAGAAGAATATATACAAGTCCAGTTAACCACCAGTCCAAGACACAAAACAAAAGAGCCGAGTACAGAGCAGCCATCGTGTACAACACATTCCCTACCACTCACACCTATGCCCATCAGGCCATCAGTTGTTTTGATACCAACGAAAACCACTGAAAGGACTTGGCCTCACATGAACCGGCTGAGTTGAAACATCGGGGGTATCGGCGTGCACAGAGGAAGGAAGAAAAGAAGTTACTGGAGTCTGAGGCGGTGCTGGAGTAGTATTATCCCGGGGCTGATGTCCAGCTGTCTCAAAATGACGGTGGTCATCACCTGTCTCAACATGGGCCTCGTGTCCAGTTGCTGCATCCTCTGCTGAAAGTGTTGGCTCAAGAGGTGATACTACTGCAGGTGTTGCACCTGCTGCTGGAGGATGAGCTTTTCTTGATACTTTTGACTTGTTTTGTGGCCTGGGTTTGTAGGAATGGTGCCTAGATTCTCTAGGACCTCTATACTCAAAAGCTCTCGTGATCATCCCCATAATGTATGGTGCATACAGCAACGGGTCCTTGGTGCGATTGTGATCTGAAATAAGCAAATCTACCTCACCAAAGATCAAGGCAATGATGTCGAATAGATGCTGCTCCACAATGTGATGTAGGACGTTCCAGCTATGTGTGGTATTCCCAAATCTGGGATAAATGGTTGTCCTAAGAATCTTATTGGCTATACTTGCCAAAGGAGATAGGCCGCTGATATGACCCAGTGTATATTCTGCAGCAGTGTACAAGATCCTCTTGTCATCATCATTAAGGAAAAGCTGCGAGTGTATCTCAGTGTGGATGCCGCTAGGAATGCCAAACCTCTCCTCCCAAGCTCTCTTGTTGGCAGTGATCTTTCTACCATCACTCATCCAAGTCATAGAAGTCTTGTCCGCACTAATGTGAACTGTAGAGTAAAATTGCCTGATTAGCTCACTGTCCCAATGACAGCAGTAACTCATGATCTTCTCCAGTCCCAAATGTGCACATCGTTTTCTGACACCAGAGAACTGCTCTATGTTAGCAATGTGCTTCCAGTCAATCCACTTCATACCAGCCAATTTGGCCCTACTATAAACGGAGTTGTACAAGTCCTGTTGCTCAATGGACCAGAACCTCCTGTCTGTTGCTGTCCTCTGCCCCTCATAGTGGTTCCTACTTCTGAGCTTCTTCAACTCATCAGAAGGGGCCCTCATGTAGTTCACAGGATCATTGGATCGCACTAGAGCAAGTGGAGGCAATTCATTCTCCTGCACAATCTCAACCATTGGCTCTACAGCTGGAGGTGACAATTGTTCCTCTGACCTAGGCTCAGACTGAGATTGATCACTATCCACACCAGCCCCATATATCCCGGTCTGCCCACAGGTACTGTACTGCTCCAGGTGCTCATCTGGACTGGGCTGCTCAAACTCTAATATCTCTGGCCTGTAGTCCTCATCTGATGAATGTGACACTTCCATCTCCACATCTGTCTGCTTTGGCTCCTGAAAGCCCTCATCTGAAGGAGCGCAATACTTCCCATTGCTTGCCTTGGCTCCTTGCATCAGCCCTTCAAAGGTCGACGTTGTCCCCATATGTTGTTTACGGCTAATCATGCAGCTCACAGGGCCTTCTTGGACAAATCCTAAAACCTGCATGTATTTATTGAGATGCTCAATTCTTGCATAAATTTGAGAAACTACGAGAATGGATCCAATATGAAAGGAAACATATAATGTGGACATAAGTACAGCATATCACACATGTAATATAATGTGCACATGTAGAAAAGGATGAAAATTCAAAGCACTCACAAAGAAGAATATATCAACAAATATTTTAGGTCAAAACTTTCAAACGACATAAGAATATGTCAAGAAACATTAAAATAATAATAATCATTGAAAGTCAGATTATCATAAATACTTGCACTTTGACTGAAATAATTAGTAACATATGTTCCTACCTCTTGTTCCTTTTCAGAAACCTCTTGAGCATCGAGTAGCTCATTTTGTACATCTTGGGAATGCCTGAAAGAGAATCCAGGTGTGTTATGCTGTTTTACCTTACTATAAACATAAATAACTGGACAATATTCAGACCATTCAAACCTGGTTGAGTCAACAAAGTCAACCATTTCATCTTCCAGGGAGCAACTTGCATTCCTAGGGGGTGGTGCATCTAGCATTTGTTCCCTGATATTCTGCAGTTTCAATTCTAGCTCTTTTCTCTGCATTCTTTGCTGTTTTGCTTCCTCCTTGATTATTTCCACCTTAGGGGAGTAACCAAAAACAATGTTGGAAAGAACAACAAACGAGTGAACACTAATAAAATGGAGGTGGCACGACTCACCTTGTTCTCTAGTTCACATACAGTAATCTCAAGATCCTCATTTGACCTCTCTAACAGCTTCAATTGCTTATCTTTCTCTTCAGCATATGCCTTCCTTTCCTCTGCTTTCTGGGGGAAAAAGGGAACAAGGGAAGTCTTATATACAGAAAAAAGAAATACAAGCATGATAACTTGATAACAAAATACCCAAGTTTTTAGTACCTGCTGAGCCTCTATAGCAATAGCTTCACTTTCTGCTTTGAGTGACTGAACCATTTCCAGCTTCCTTTTGAAGATAAGCACCTGAGCTTCACAGCATTGCTTTTCATCTGAAAGTTTGGATAAGTTGTTTTGCAAACTCTCAAAGTAGATATTCCTTTCATCAACATAACTTCTCAGTTCAATCAAATCTTCCTCAAGCCTGGCAATGATTTTATTTTTATGAGCTATTTCCTCCTTCACCGTGCAACTGATTCTTTCAATTTGCTTAAGTTGGGAGTTCAGTTCTGCATTCTCCATTGAAAATATATTTAGTTCATCAAACTTTTTCGCTAGCTCCTCCTCTAGGGCAGCAACTTTCTCATTACTACTCAAGATTTGAGCTTCTAACTGTTGTCTATCAGAAACAACAACATAAAGTTCACGGGATTTAGATGCAAGTTCTTGTTCCAACGATATTATTGACTCCTTCGCCTTAGTAAGTGCATCGGCCTTTTCTTTTACAATAGATGCTGACTCCTGTTCCTGTACCATCTTGAGATCAAATGACAAGGCCCTTGCTAATTCATCACTCCTTAACAATTTTGACTGGAGAAGAGAATTGTGGGCGCTTAACTCCTCATTTCGTTTCATCACCTCGACTAGCCTATTGTTCAACTCGTTTTGTTTATCGAGACCTTTTTTGCTGGCATCGAGCTGCTTGTCGAGTGATATAATCACCTCAGCCATTACATTCTCAGCCTGAGGACATACTTCATCCTTTTCTTGTTCAGTAGAACTCTGAAATGCCTGACACTGTTGGCACCATGTATTTAAGTTGCATGCTTTCACATGTAAAACTTGATCTCTTTTCGGATTTGTACTCAAAGGTGTGTCTTCAGTATTGAAGAATTTAAAAGATCGCATTATGGGCTGTTCATAGGACATGTATTCCTTTCCACGGTAGATGTCAAGCTCACTGTTTAAGCTTGAGATTTCCTTATCCCTCTTCTTTAGAAGTCCTAATATTTGTCCATTATTTTCTTTCAGCGCTTCTGATTCATTTATAGAAATAACCAGCTTCGATTGAAGTGCTTCTATAACAGATCTTGCTTTATTCAGTTCACTTTCCGTGGCTTCATTCTGCCTACTGCAACTGTATTGAAAATTGAAATGACGCATTTTAACTATACGAACGATAGCAGTAGATGCGACTCACCTTGCCATTGCTGTGGTTCATCTCCCAGAACGAGATGGCATCCCGGATCTTGAAACGTGGCTCTTCCACAGACCTTGTTCCAGCAGTCATCAACTCTGACTTCAACTGCAGCTTGGCGCCCGGCTTCCGTGGCGCAAGGGAACTCCGCACCGCCGGGGCCTTGCTCATCCTTATCCCCCAACCCTTCCTGGCTGTCGGCACCGGACCCCGGGGCGCGCCCGACGCCGGCGGCTGGATGGCACGGAGAGGAGGCCGGGGGGCCGCAGGCGCGCCCGGCGGCGCGTTCTCGTCGCCCCCGGCTCCGGCGCCGAAGGTCCTGCCCGGAGGGCGGTGGAGAGAGCCGACGTCCCGCACCATTCTGCGCACATAAAAAAAAAAGGTCAAAATTCCAAAACAAAAATTGACTAGATTAAGCTTGCGGTAGCGAGCTAGTGACCGGCAGGAGCGGTGTTCCAGCGACGGCGGCGGCGGCGGTGGTTAGGGTTTAGGGCTCTGGGTGGGCGTAGCGGCGAGGCCGGCGGCGAGGGCGCAAGGCGCGGACGCCGGTGGCGAGGAGGAGGAGGTGGCGGAACGGGGAGGGAGAAGCCGATCGAGGCGAGTGGCTGGCGGCACCCCAGAAACACAACGAAATCGAACTTTTCCCCAACCCTCCCTCGACGAGGCAATGTCCGCACCTGGGCGAGGAGGTGGCGGCGATGCAGGCTGGTGTCGCGGCGACGGCGGCGGCCCGGAGGATGGCGATGGCCGGACCGACCTGGCGGCGGCGGCCAGGTGGACGGCGACCCGCTGCTTCGATCCGGTGGTCCCCGGCGAAGGGAAGGCCGTTTGGGTTCGGGAAGCTCTGCACTCGAGAACCGATGAGTCCGTTGATTTCATTCTCGGCGTGGGTAACGAGGCGCCATTAGTTGGCGCGTAATCCTTTGTCAAGCGGTTGTAAACCTGCTTCTATTTTTTCCCCCCTTCATTTCAAATACAAGGAGGAAATCGTAAATATCCGCTATATGTGCTAATCAAAATGAGAAAACATGAAGGGGCCATGCTAAAATCTCGAGTACGAGTTACCGTTGCAATGCTCAAAGGAAGGTTTTGGTTTTGTTGTTCTACTAAGGAATGGTAGTATTTTTATTGTTTCCAGAAAACGTACATGTAATAAATAAACTATATTGAAAATGGTGTTTACCCACTTAGTCCGTACGTACAAATGGTCGTTAAAGATGTTGACATGACATCTTGTTTAATGAGAATGAAACATTCGTTGAAAGTAATCTTGGTGTTTTTTTAATAGTTAATTTCACAAAACACAACTATTTTCTCTCTTATTTTGTAAAAACCACAATTTTCAGACTCAATTTCAAAGGACCACAAGTTTCACAAAACGCTATATGTAACAGAAACCCGCAACTTTTTTTATCGGCCTCGCATATCAACCATTTGTTGGCCCTTTGAATTTCCCTTCTGACTTACATGTGGGATTGAAACCAAAACTTCTGCATTTATCCACCACGGATGTCTATGAAATTAATCCTTTTCATTTTCTACTCAATTGCTCGCTTATTTCAAAAAATATCTTCAATTAACGAGTACTTAATTACCTCCTCTGTTTCAAAAAGTTTTGACTCGATGTGGTCTTTATTCATCATTATTTTTTCTTGTCTTTGTGTTCATAAACATAAAAGCATGCTATTTGAAAATACGTTCCATATATAATGTCCCTGTAGTACGTAATTATCCTCTTACTTGTTTGCGATCTCAAAGTAACAATTCAATATGTCATGACAAACACTGTTTTGATGGCTTTTTTTTCCCCTGTACCCCAAACTCTATGACGTCAATAAAAGGAGAGCAAGCAGCACAAAATATGTATAGATAATGAGATAATAAGTTATGATACCAAAACATTTGGACGACAGAGATGGCTTCACTGAGGCCCCTCTCGTCTGAGAGTCCGAAGATCAAAACAAGCGAAGCCCCTGCCGGACAATAGTGCCAACTGCCAAGCACCACCAGATTGAGCGGTTGCAGCTGAGCTGAGGAACTGTGGATGGGCAGAGTAGAAGCCCAACGGCTAGTTGCTTTTAAATCTTAGTTGGGCTTGGGCTACTGTTGATGGCGAATCCGAGCCCATCTATTACATGGCTGAATTTGGTGCCGCGCCGTGCCGTGGTCCATCCAGCTCGCCGGCGCGGCGCGAGCACCTGGCGCAGCGAGGCGGCCGGCGGGACGATCACGCCATCGGCTTCCCGCGTCGTCTCCGCGCGGTCGCATTCCAGCGGGACGGTTCGAAGCAGAGCCGGCCTGCCTCCGATCGAGCAACGGCGCCGTGTTGAGTGCAAGGGAAACGGCCTGAGGTGATCTCTGTTGCTGTGTCGACGGCGACGACGCTGTTGGGGCCGGCGGCGGGCGGAGCCCCGGCACAGATACGAGGTACACTATGGCGTGAGTCTGACACGAAGCAGCGGTGCCGAGCCCAGCAAGCGGTGCGCCAGATTTTTTGGAAGCAGAAGCTGAAAGATAATTCTGCTGGTTACAAATCAGTGTCAAAAGAAGGAAAAAAGCCAAAGGCAAACCAGAAGCTCTGTGACAAGAAGGTCAGAACTCTGAACATCTTCGTTTTCGTCAACCCATCTGTATGGATCAATTTGTGATCTCAAAATATTTACATTTGTGTGCAATACACCTCCAAAGGGAATACTTGTCATATGCAAGCTAAAAACTGGAAGTGTAATCAAGTAACTGGATAAAATAAGACACAGATGTAAGAATCAGCAGCATTTCACAAATCAGCACCTAAAACAAGAACATGGTGGTGGTGTGAGAGTTGGGGGATTTCAGTTTGATTGTTGGATAAAGCCACTACTTTCGAATGTGATCTATGAATAACAAGAAGTAGAAGCCAACAACAGTGCCATTCTTAAAGGCATCATATCATAAGCGAAGATAAATAAGGGGATCTGACTTCACATTGCAATATTAATTCATTTCCGAAAGCAATGACTAACATGAACTTGATCCACCTAGCTAAATATTTGAAAGAATATCACATGGACCGTCCAAAAAAAAAAGGAATATCACATTGCTAACAGCGAAGGCCAATATGAAACGCTTTGTGTCTGCCATACTCAAAGCTATTCCATCACAAGGCTGTTACAGAATATACTGAAACTTCAAATGTTCAGAACAAGGGCCTGTTACCATTTTTTAAAAATAAATAAATCACATCATGAGAACCATCATGTACAACTCATGATTAGGGTTTGGGGTTTAGGGTCCTACTCACCTTCTACTTCCTCTAACACCACAGAAGAGTTAACTAACCTCACAAGAGTTAACTAAGTTGGACCGCCAAGGACGTCAGTGTGCACATTGTGCTGCCCTGATCAGAACAAGGAAGAGAAGAAGCTGCTAGAGCTGGAGGCGATGCTGGCTAATGTGTCCCTTATTGGTCTGAGCCCACCCTCAACAACTTGCATGACATCTGAGCGTGCAATAGGCTGAACTAGAACATGGGGCTGATGTTCGGCTGCCTCAAATTGAAGGTGGGCATCAACTGCCCCAATAGTGGACTCATGCCCAACAGTTGCAGCTGGCTGAAAAGCTGAAAGTGCTTCCTCAAGAGGTGCGACTACCACCGGTGGACAAACTTTTGTTGGTAGCTTCATTTTGTTACAATGGTGATTTATGGGCCTGAATTCACTCACTACATCCTGCTGGACGTCCAAGAATGTAATAGGCTGAACTAGTACCTGGGGCTGATGTCCGTCTGCCTCAAATTGACGGTGAGCATCAACTATCTCAATATCAGACTCATGCCCAACAGTTGCAGCCTGTGGGTGAAAAGCTGAAAGTGGTGCCTCAAAAGATGCGACTGCCACAGGTCGAGCTTCTGTTGTTTCATGTTTAACTGATGCAGCAAATGGCTGAAAGGTCGATGATGGTGCCTTAAGTGGCGTAGCTGATACAGGCGGTGCTGATGGTCCTGCCCGATTACCAAACTTTTTTGACAGTTTCGGGTAGCTAAAATTATTCCTGGCCCTGTAGGATCGGTGCCTGGACTCTCTAGGTCCCTCATATTCGAAAGCTTTTAATATCATTCCCATGACGTATGGTGCATACAGCAGGTCCTTAGTGTGACTACGGTCCCATATCACCAGATCTATCTCACCAAAGATCAATGAGATGATGTCGAACGGATCTTGCTTCACAATATGATGCAGGACATTCCAGTTATGTTTGTGGATTGCATTCCCTGCTGCCCTGGGATAGATAGTGGTCCTAATAATCTTGTTCACTATGCTAGCCAAAGGAGAAAGCCCACTGATTGAACCAAGTGTGCACTCTGCATCTTTGTACAAGGTCCTCCTGCGATTCTCATTGAGAAAAAGCTGCGAGTGTATTGCAGTATGAACATCATGAGGAACGCTGAACATCTGCTCCCATGCTCTCTTGTTTGTAGTGATCATCCTTCCCTCCGTCATCCAAGTGATGAAGGTCTTGTCGGAGCTAATGTAAACCGTGGAATAAAACTGTCTGATCAGCTCATCATTCCAGTCACAACAATAACACATTATCTGCTCTAGTCCCAGACGGGCACACCGATCCCTGATACCAGAAATATTCGCCCAGTTGATCCACTTCATATCAGCCACTTTGGCCTTACTATATATGTAGGTATACAGGTCCTGCTGCTCAATGGACCAGAATCTTCTATCTGTCGCAGTCCTCGGTTCCTTGTAGTGGTTCCTACTTCTGAGCTTCTTCAGCTCAGCAGAAGAGGCCCTCGCATAATCCATGGGCATTCTGTCCTCTATGAGAGCAACTGGAGGCAAATTGTTCTCCACGACAACCTCAATCATTGGTTCTACAGCTGTAGATGACATTTGCTCCTCTGCCTCAAACTCAGTCTGGGACTGAACATTATCTTGATCACTGCCATGTAACTCAGGCTGCTCACTGACATTGGACTGCTCAAACTCTGAGCTCTTTGGCCAGTAATTCTCATCTGATGATTGAACTACCATCTCCAAATCTGACTCCTCACTAAGTCCCTCCGGGTCCTCCAGTAGAGGAGCTGGCTTGACTGCATCTGACTTTATTTGGCTTGTATCATGTGGAAAAGCACGTGAATCAGGAACCAAAACATCTGCATCATCCTTGGATGTGTCACCAGAATAGCTAGTATCAGCATACAGCTCACCATTACTTGCATAACTTCCTTGAATTAGCTCTTTAAATGGTGGTGACATCACCAAATTGTGTTCATGATTATTCACGCTACTGGTAGGGTGAAAAGCACGTGAATCAGGAACAAAAATATCTGCTTCATCCTTGGATGTGTCACCAGAATAGCTAGTATCAGCATACAGCTCACCATTACTTGCATAACTTCCTTGAATTAGCTCTTTAAATGGTGGTGACATCACCAAATTGCGTTCATGATTATTCACGCTACTGGTAGGGCTGTATGTGAACTAGAGAACAAGGTGAGTCGTGCCACCTCCATTTTATTAGTGTTCACTCGTTCATGATTATTGCACGCCAAGGCAAGCAATTGAAGCTGTTAGAGAGGTCAAATGAGGATCTTGAGATTACTGTATGTGAACTAGAGAACAAGGTGAGTCGTGCCACCTCCATTTTATTAGTGTTCACTCGTTTGTTGTTCTTTCCAACATTGTTTTTGGTTACTCCCCTAAGGTGGAAATAATCAAGGAGGAAGCAAAACAGCAAAGAATGCAGAGAAAAGAGCTAGAATTGAAACTGCAGAATATCAGGGAACAAATGCTAGATGCACCACCCCTAGGAATGCAAGTTGCTCCCTGGAAGATGAAATGGTTGACTTTGTTGACTCAACCAGGTTTGAATGGTCTGAATATTGTCCAGTTATTTATGTTTATAGTAAGGTAAAACAGCATAACACACCTGGATTCTCTTTCAGGCATTCCCAAGATGTACAAAATGAGCTACTCGATGCTCAAGAGGTTTCTGAAAAGGAACAAGAGGTAGGAACATATGTTACTAATTATTTCAGTCAAAGTGCAAGTATTTATGATAATCTGACTTTCAATGATTATTATTATTTAATGTTTCTTGACATATTCTTATGTCGTTTGAAAGTTTTGACCTAAAATATTTGTTGATATATTCTTCTTTGTGAGTGCTTTGAATTTTCATCCTTTTCTACATGTGCACATTATATTACATGTGTGATATGCTGTACTTATGTCCACATTATATGTTTCCTTTCATATTGGATCCATTCTCGTAGTTTCTCAAATTTATGCAAGAATTGAGCATCTCAATAAATACATGCAGGTTTTAGGATTTGTCCAAGAAGGCCCTGTGAGCTGCATGATTAGCCGTAAACAACATATGGGGACAACGTCGACCTTTGAAGGGCTGATGCAAGGAGCCAAGGCAAGCAATGGGAAGTATTGCGCTCCTTCAGATGAGGGCTTTCAGGAGCCAAAGCAGACAGATGTGGAGATGGAAGTGTCACATTCATCAGATGAGTGTTTCTGGATTGTCATTACTACTCAAGATTTGAGCTTCTAACTGTTGTCTATCAGAAACAACAACATAAAGTTCACGGGATTTAGATGCAAGTTCTTGTTCCAACGATATTATTGACTCCTTCGCCTTAGTAAGTGCATCGGCCTTTTCTTTTACAATAGATGCTGACTCCTGTTCCTGTACCATCTTGAGATCAAATGACAAGGCCCTTGCTAATTCATCACTCCTTAACAATTTTGACTGGAGAAGAGAATTGTGGGCGCTTAACTCCTCATTTCGTTTCATCACCTCGACTAGCCTATTGTTCAACTCGTTTTGTTTATCGAGACCTTTTTTGCTGGCATCGAGCTGCTTGTCGAGTGATATAATCACCTCAGCCATTACATTCTCAGCCTGAGGACATACTTCATCCTTTTCTTGTTCAGTAGAACTCTGAAATGCCTGACACTGTTGGCACCATGTATTTAAGTTGCATGCTTTCACATGTAAAACTTGATCTCTTTTCGGATTTGTACTCAAAGGTGTGTCTTCAGTATTGAAGAATTTAAAAGATCGCATTATGGGCTGTTCATAGGACATGTATTCCTTTCCACGGTAGATGTCAAGCTCACTGTTTAAGCTTGAGATTTCCTTATCCCTCTTCTTTAGAAGTCCTAATATTTGTCCATTATTTTCTTTCAGCGCTTCTGATTCATTTATAGAAATAACCAGCTTCGATTGAAGTGCTTCTATAACAGATCTTGCTTTATTCAGTTCACTTTCCGTGGCTTCATTCTGCCTACTAGCTTCGAGGATATGCAAATTTGCTGCTTTCAGCTCACCATCTAAACCAGTTGTTTTCTCGACTTCTGCATGAGCTGTTATCTCCTCCACAAAAATTGTTTGAAGTATGTCCAGTTCCAGCTGAAGCTTTAATATATCTTCTGAGTATCTCATCAGCCTCTCCTCAGCAGAGCCTTCTATCATGGCAAGTGCATGAGAGCCGTGTTGTTGCAATGCTGATGAAGCATTCTGCCCAGAAAATAAAAAAGCATAATGTTAAGATTTTTCTAGTTTCACCTTAACCACAGCGGATGACCTAGTTGGTGTATAACATAAAAGGTTACATAAATTGAGAAGGTGCATTGTGTTTACTAGAAGTTATTCAGCTGATGTGCTGACTTGGAACTTGACAATGAAATGTTGCATCTACAGGCGCAAGAATGTGAAAAAGCATTGGAGGTGCAATTCGCAGGGATACTGATGGACAATGTGGATAACAAGCTGACAAATTTGAAGAATGTGAAAAACTCCTTAGGAAGATGCCATAATGTTTGATTTTAGGGTTGGAACGACCCTAATTTCTTATAATCCTTACTGTCTTTCGTACCTCTGATATTTCGCAGTTAAATTGTAGCCTTTCAAATCATGTTTATAAGTCATGCGCGAACTGCAACTGTATTGAAAATTGAAATGACGCATTTTAACTATACGAACGATAGCAGTAGATGCGACTCACCTTGCCATTGCTGTGGTTCATCTCCCAGAACGAGATGGCATCCCGGATCTTGAAACGTGGCTCTTCCACAGACCTTGTTCCAGCAGTCATCAACTCTGACTTCAACTGCAGCTTGGCGCCCGGCTTCCGTGGCGCAAGGGAACTCCGCACCGCCGGGGCCTTGCTCATCCTTATCCCCCAACCCTTCCTGGCTGTCGGCACCGGACCCCGGGGCGCGCCCGACGCCGGCGGCTGGATGGCACGGAGAGGAGGCCGGGGGGCCGCAGGCGCGCCCGGCGGCGCGTTCTCGTCGCCCCCGGCTCCGGCGCCGAAGGTCCTGCCCGGAGGGCGGTGGAGAGAGCCGACGTCCCGCACCATTCTGCGCACATAAAAAAAAAGGTCAAAATTCCAAAACAAAAATTGACTAGATTAAGCTTGCGGTAGCGAGCTAGTGACCGGCAGGAGCGGTGTTCCAGCGACGGCGGCGGCGGCGGTGGTTAGGGTTTAGGGCTCTGGGTGGGCGTAGCGGCGAGGCCGGCGGCGAGGGCGCAAGGCGCGGACGCCGGTGGCGAGGAGGAGGAGGTGGCGGAACGGGGAGGGAGAAGCCGATCGAGGCGAGTGGCTGGCGGCACCCCAGAAACACAACGAAATCGAACTTTTCCCCAACCCTCCCTCGACGAGGCAATGTCCGCACCTGGGCGAGGAGGTGGCGGCGATGCAGGCTGGTGTCGCGGCGACGGCGGCGGCCCGGAGGATGGCGATGGCCGGACCGACCTGGCGGCGGCGGCCAGGTGGACGGCGACCCGCTGCTTCGATCCGGTGGTCCCCGGCGAAGGGAAGGCCGTTTGGGTTCGGGAAGCTCTGCACTCGAGAACCGATGAGTCCGTTGATTTCATTCTCGGCGTGGGTAACGAGGCGCCATTAGTTGGCGCGTAATCCTTTGTCAAGCGGTTGTAAACCTGCTTCTATTTTTTCCCCCCTTCATTTCAAATACAAGGAGGAAATCGTAAATATCCGCTATATGTGCTAATCAAAATGAGAAAACATGAAGGGGCCATGCTAAAATCTCGAGTACGAGTTACCGTTGCAATGCTCAAAGGAAGGTTTTGGTTTTGTTGTTCTACTAAGGAATGGTAGTATTTTTATTGTTTCCAGAAAAAGTACATGTAATAAATAAACTATATTGAAAATGGTGTTTACCCACTTAATCCGTACGTACAAATGGTCGTTAAAGATGTTGACATGACATCTTGTTTAATGAGAATGAAACATTCGTTGAAAGTAATCTTGGTGTTTTTTTAATAGTTAATTTCACAAAACACAACTATTTTCTCTCTTATTTTGTAAAAACCACAATTTTCAGACTCAATTTCAAAGGACCACAAGTTTCACAAAACGCTATATGTAACAGAAACCCGCAACTTTTTTTATCGGCCTCGCATATCAACCAATTGTTGGCCCTTTGAATTTCCCTTCTGACTTACATGTGGGATTGAAACCAAAACTTCTGCATTTATCCACCACGGATGTCTATGAAATTAATCGTTTTCATTTTCTACTCAATTGCTCGCTTATTTCAAAAAATATCTTCAATTAACGAGTACTTAATTACCTCCTCTGTTTCAAAAAGTTTTGACTCGATGTGGTCTTTATTCATCATTATTTTTTCTTGTCTTTGTGTTCATAAACATAAAAGCATGCTGTTTGAAAATACGTTCCATATATAATGTCCCTGTAGTACGTAATTATCCTCTTACTTGTTTGCGATCTCAAAGTAACAATTCAATATGTCATGACAAACACTGTTTTGATGGCTTTTTTTTCCCCTGTACCCCAAACTCTATGACGTCAATAAAAGGAGAGCAAGCAGCACAAAATATGTATAGATAATGAGATAATAAGTTATGATACCAAAACATTTGGACGACAGAGATGGCTTCACTGAGGCCCCTCTCGTCTGAGAGTCCGAAGATCAAAACAAGCGAAGCCCCTGCCGGACAATAGTGCCAACTGCCAAGCACCACCAGATTTGAGCGGTTGCAGCTGAGCTGAGGAACTGTGGATGGGCAGAGTAGAAGCCCAACGGCTAGTTGCTTTTAAAATCTTAGTTGGGCTTGGGCTACTGTTGATGGCGAATCCGAGCCCATCTATTACATGGCTGAATTTGGTGCCGCGCCGTGCCGTGGTCCATCCAGCTCGCCGGCGCGGCGCGAGCACCTGGCGCAGCGAGGCGGCCGGCGGGACGATCACGCCATCGGCTTCCCGCGTCGTCTCCGCGCGGTCGCATTCCAGCGGGACGGTTCGAAGCAGAGCCGGCCTGCCTCCGATCGAGCAACGGCGCCGTGTTGAGTGCAAGGGAAACGGCCTGAGGTGATCTCTGTTGCTGTGTCGACGGCGACGACGCTGTTGGGGCCGGCGGCGGGCGGAGCCCCGGCACAGATACAAGGTACACTATGGCGTGAGTCTGACACGAAGCAGCGGTGCCGAGCCCAGCAAGCGGTGCGCCAGATTTTTTGGAAGCAGAAGCTGAAAGATAATTCTGCTGGTTACAAATCAGTGTCAAAAGAAGGAAAAAAGCCAAAGGCAAACCAGAAGCTCTGTGACAAGAAGGTCAGAACTCTGAACATCTTCGTTTTCGTCAACCCATCTGTATGGATCAATTTGTGATCTCAAAATATTTACATTTGTGTGCAATACACCTCCAAAGGGAATACTTGTCATATGCAAGCTAAAAACTGGAAGTGTAATCAAGTAACTGGATAAAATAAGACACAGATGTAAGAATCAGCAGCATTTCACAAATCAGCACCTAAAACAAGAACATGGTGGTGGTGTGAGAGTTGGGGGATTTCAGTTTGATTGTTGGATAAAGCCACTACTTTCGAATGTGATCTATGAATAACAAGAAGTAGAAGCCAACAACAGTGCCATTCTTAAAGGCATCATATCATAAGCGAAGATAAATAAGGGGATCTGACTTCACATTGCAATATTAATTCATTTCCGAAAGCAATGACTAACATGAACTTGATCCACCTAGCTAAATATTTGAAAGAATATCACATGGACCGTCCAAAAAAAAAAGGAATATCACATTGCTAACAGCGAAGGCCAATATGAAACGCTTTGTGTCTGCCATACTCAAAGCTATTCCATCACAAGGCTGTTACAGAATATACTGAAACTTCAAATGTTCAGAACAAGGGCCTGTTACCATTTTTTAAAATAAATAAATCACATCATGAGAACCATCATGTACAACTCATGATTAGGGTTTGGGGTTTAGGGTCCTACTCACCTTCTACTTCCTCTAACACCACAGAAGAGTTAACTAACCTCACAAGAGTTAACTAAGTTGGACCGCCAAGGACGTCAGTGTGCACATTGTGCTGCCCTGATCAGAACAAGGAAGAGAAGAAGCTGCTAGAGCTGGAGGCGATGCTGGCTAATGTGTCCCTTATTGGTCTGAGCCCACCCTCAACAACTTGCATGACATCTGAGCGTGCAATAGGCTGAACTAGAACATGGGGCTGATGTTCGGCTGCCTCAAATTGAAGGTGGGCATCAACTGCCCCAATAGTGGACTCATGCCCAACAGTTGCAGCTGGCTGAAAAGCTGAAAGTGCTTCCTCAAGAGGTGCGACTACCACCGGTGGACAAACTTTTGTTGGTAGCTTCATTTTGTTACAATGGTGATTTATGGGCCTGAATTCACTCACTACATCCTGCTGGACGTCCAAGAATGTAATAGGCTGAACTAGTACCTGGGGCTGATGTCCGTCTGCCTCAAATTGACGGTGAGCATCAACTATCTCAATATCAGACTCATGCCCAACAGTTGCAGCCTGTGGGTGAAAAGCTGAAAGTGGTGCCTCAAAAGATGCGACTGCCACAGGTCGAGCTTCTGTTGTTTCATGTTTAACTGATGCAGCAAATGGCTGAAAGGTCGATGATGGTGCCTTAAGTGGCGTAGCTGATACAGGCGGTGCTGATGGTCCTGCCCGATTACCAAACTTTTTTGACAGTTTCGGGTAGCTAAAATTATTCCTGGCCCTGTAGGATCGGTGCCTGGACTCTCTAGGTCCCTCATATTCGAAAGCTTTTAATATCATTCCCATGACGTATGGTGCATACAGCAGGTCCTTAGTGTGACTACGGTCCCATATCACCAGATCTATCTCACCAAAGATCAATGAGATGATGTCGAACGGATCTTGCTTCACAATATGATGCAGGACATTCCAGTTATGTTTGTGGATTGCATTCCCTGCTGCCCTGGGATAGATAGTGGTCCTAATAATCTTGTTCACTATGCTAGCCAAAGGAGAAAGCCCACTGATTGAACCAAGTGTGCACTCTGCATCTTTGTACAAGGTCCTCCTGCGATTCTCATTGAGAAAAAGCTGCGAGTGTATTGCAGTATGAACATCATGAGGAACGCTGAACATCTGCTCCCATGCTCTCTTGTTTGTAGTGATCATCCTTCCCTCCGTCATCCAAGTGATGAAGGTCTTGTCGGAGCTAATGTAAACCGTGGAATAAAACTGTCTGATCAGCTCATCATTCCAGTCACAACAATAACACATTATCTGCTCTAGTCCCAGACGGGCACACCGATCCCTGATACCAGAAATATTCGCCCAGTTGATCCACTTCATATCAGCCACTTTGGCCTTACTATATATGTAGGTATACAGGTCCTGCTGCTCAATGGACCAGAATCTTCTATCTGTCGCAGTCCTCGGTTCCTTGTAGTGGTTCCTACTTCTGAGCTTCTTCAGCTCAGCAGAAGAGGCCCTCGCATAATCCATGGGCATTCTGTCCTCTATGAGAGCAACTGGAGGCAAATTGTTCTCCACGACAACCTCAATCATTGGTTCTACAGCTGTAGATGACATTTGCTCCTCTGCCTCAAACTCAGTCTGGGACTGAACATTATCTTGATCACTGCCATGTAACTCAGGCTGCTCACTGACATTGGACTGCTCAAACTCTGAGCTCTTTGGCCAGTAATTCTCATCTGATGATTGAACTACCATCTCCAAATCTGACTCCTCACTAAGTCCCTCCGGGTCCTCCAGTAGAGGAGCTGGCTTGACTGCATCTGACTTTATTTGGCTTGTATCATGTGGAAAAGCACGTGAATCAGGAACCAAAACATCTGCATCATCCTTGGATGTGTCACCAGAATAGCTAGTATCAGCATACAGCTCACCATTACTTGCATAACTTCCTTGAATTAGCTCTTTAAATGGTGGTGACATCACCAAATTGTGTTCATGATTATTCACGCTACTGGTAGGGTGAAAAGCACGTGAATCAGGAACAAAAATATCTGCTTCATCCTTGGATGTGTCACCAGAATAGCTAGTATCAGCATACAGCTCACCATTACTTGCATAACTTCCTTGAATTAGCTCTTTAAATGGTGGTGACATCACCAAATTGCGTTCATGATTATTCACGCTACTGGTAGGGCCTTCTTGGACAGGATAACATACCTGGATGTATATATAAAAGTGCTAAAGGATATTTTGATGTGGAAATTTGAAAGAACTCCCATAAAAGATTTAGTATTAAAGTAGACTGCCATAATGGATTATTATGGTTACTTATCTAAACAAATTCTGGATCAAATTATTATGGTTATAATGGTAATAGTAGAAATGAAGGTAAACTTATTGAATGAAAGAAGGAAATGGTAAGCAAGCGATGTGGTTCATATGCATAGCACGATCATTTCATAGTAAATAAATAAAATGTGGGAACTAACCTCACTCAAAACAGTATTCTTTTCATATATTTCGGAATTCAAAACAAGTGAGCTAAGATTTTCAATTCTCTTTGCTTGCTCCTCTTTAGCTTTCTTTTCTTCCAACTCTAAAAATATTTTCTCCTTTTCCAGCTCAGTCTAGAAACAACAATCACGTTACTTAAAATACAACATTGATACTGGAGATAAGAAATGATTTAGAAAATAACCTTATGTAGTTTGTTCTGCAAATTTAGAACTTCTTTCCAGTGTTCACCACTTTGAGAAACCTAAGGCCATTACGTACGAGGATAAGTTTTTGGACTCTCAAGATGTACACATGTAAAGTTTAACACCAATTGTTTGGTGCATACCGTAAGTTGTGCACGGAGTTCTTCGATTTCTTTCTTTTGGCGCCTTATTAGTTCAGGTTCTTTCAAAATCTGCATAAGCACAAATACAATATTCATGTGTAGCACCAGACTAGAAAAATAAAAATAAAAATCAACGAGGAAAGCATGTTGATACCTCATTAATACATGCACAATTGGTAACACGTAGTGCTCTGCTAGCAAACTGTAAGCTATTCTTCGTCTCATCAGCATGGACCTATAGAATATAAAATAAATTAAATAGTTTACAGGGACAAGTAACAAAACTGTTAGCTGTAGTTGCAGGATGCAACGTTTGCTGTTTATAAGAAACACATCAAATGTCCAGTTTTCGCTGCTATATGGTACATCGCTTCAAGAGTATATGTTACGATCGTCGAGCAGAGAAAAATGTGTATATATATGTACTTCATAAAACCTCGAACTATATACGAAAAGTTCACAATAAAAGGTAATGACATATTTTAAGTTTCAACTAAATTTCCACGACACAACCCGAACCAGTAAACAAAATAAGCAAATAAAATCATACTTTACAATTAAGAACACAGATTTAACGGTCGGTATTTGAAGGATCCAAATTTGCAGGAAAAGAAAAGCACTAAAGCAGTATAGTTTTCTAATTCCGTTATACAAACATGGGGAACCTGATCAATGATCGGATCATGATGCGGCATATCGTACCTGTGAAAGTGTTATATTACAAATAATAGCCGTGTTAGCATTTCCACCCAGGGCAGGTTGCAATATCCTTGTCAGTTTACTTTCACGGTAAGGGATATGACCTCTGGTGAAATTCAATAATGAAGTTAATAAACCAGAAAGATCAGAAAAAGTAGCGTGCCCACTGCCCAGTCAGAAAGCTAATGGCTTACCTTTTACCCTTTATGCCCTCACTGAGTCTTTCTATGACATTACCAAGAGCCATCAGACTTGTGTTAATTTTACAGCCTTCCTTAAGTCTCACACCTTTTGCACCCGTCTTTTGAGCACTTTCTGAGCCAGCTAAATCTACAAGATTCTGAAATGTAGAATATTGACAAATGACAAATGAGAAATCAATAGGTACATAAGTTCTTCAGCAGCAGATTGGAGGGGGAATAGCAGAGAATGGACTTCAAAAGAGAAGAACAGAGAGGGAGACAAAGCTTAGTTCAAATTTGAGCTAAGCTTGGTGTCCTAACGTCATCGAAATAAATAGAGAGTGAGTACAAGTCTAAAAGGTCAAATAAAATGGAAGGAGCATTATTCAAGACATATCTGCATATAGCATTTCCATACGCCCAAATAAACATAACTAAAGTTTAAAGAGAGAGGCTGGTAATTAAGAGTGTACAATTATACTTACCAGAACTGATACTCGAAGAGAGGAACCTCCAATTTTACTATCATCAACTTTTTCTCTGCTTTCAACTACCTGAGTATTTAGTAGCATAACAATTGAAGTTGTGATGCCTTTAATAAATAATGCAGTGGAATGTGGAACGTAAACATACCAGGCGAATTATGGAATGAGATCGGCTGCTGTTGAGATTCATGTTGGTCGCTCCAACACGACGGTGACCTGCAATTTTGCTACCAGTTTATTATTAAACATCAATAATAGATGAACTGAGCGTGCAGGCTATCAAGCTTACATTCTCCAACTGACATGAAATCCATGACTTGTACAGGGCCTGTGACAATTTCTTCTTTCAAACCGCCAACTTGAATAACACTCTTCAAACACGAGTTGCAAATATGATAGCAAGTAGACAGAAATATGATTTGTGATTGGTGTTATTAACTCCGTGCTAAAGTGGACTATTTACCTCTTTGCTCTCTTGAATTACCAAATTTTGATGTTCTGGGACAAGAAGATCATTAATTTTTTCGTTGTAAATTTCCATGTAGGACATGCGGACAATAAACTCTCTGTCCATATTCTACAAAACACCAAAATTACAATTAGACATAATATGTAACACACAAAATGTTAGCTATTGGCAGAGGCAAACAAAATAGTACGCAATATATGATGGACACTTCAATTATGACAATTATAGAACATCATAGAAAACCTATGCAAAAATACATTAAGCCAGTCCTAACAGCATTTAGGAACACTAGCACAGTTGCACCTGATTTCATGGTCTGATGCAATGATAGCTTAAGACTAAAAAAATAGGCAACGTATCATATGAGAACCAGGTTCGTGTGAGAACTATGAGAACTCTAATCTGGGCCACATGATTTTGATCCAATGGGGCGCATGAATTCAGGTGGGAGGGGAGATTTACAAAATCATCGCCCACTTAATCATACTTTTGCAAATTCCCCCTCCTACTTCTCCCTATGCGCCTTCCTTGGATCAAGATCATGTGGCTCAGATTGGAGTTCTCATAGTTCTCACACGAATCTGGTTCTCATAGGATACGTTGCCAAAAAAATATGACATGCATATTCGTTGCATGACAAGCAAAATAAACAATGACTATTGAGCAATAAAATGTAGAGGTGACCTCTTCGATCTGTCGGAATAAGTCACGGACTGCAAGCAGAATCACTCCTGGTTCACTGTCAGATCCTCTCATGGTATATGTCTTCCCACTATTAGTTTGCCCATATGCAAAAACAGTGCCTGTCGTAAGGAAACAGAAGATGATTCATATCAGACTAAATTCCTTGACTGATACAAAGAACTCTAACTCGATAAGTGACATTCAGGTTTATTTCCCAAGAAAGAGAAGAAGCTACATGGCTTCAACTAAACTACCATGGCACCTCCAAAATGATTAAGCCAAGCTATAGCCTATAAAGTGCAGCATAACCATCGATTTCTAATGATATATTAAGACAGATTAGGATTTAGGGGTGCCCAGAACCTTAATTAGATGAACGAATCGTTCAAAATGGACCAGCAATGGCACGATAAAATTTGGAATCTCGTTTGTACCCAAATCATTTGCCCAAGGAAAGGCGTAAAAACTTGAAGACAGCAAGAAGGGAGATTACCGTTGAACCCTCGTACTACGGCGTCGACAATGTTCTTGGCGTGCCCCTCGTACACATCCGCCGTGCGGCAATCCTCCCTGAAAATCTTCTCTGCAAGCCAGCACCGCACCAACAACCTCTCATCAGGAAGCCCAACCGGAAAAAAGAATCGCAGCTTTCAACTTCAAATTTCGTTTCTGGGTCCTTACCGAACTTGAAGTGGACGGAGGGCTGCTCGGCGAGGGCGATGGTGTTGCCGGAGACCCGCCACGGGCTCCTCCGCGCCTCCTCCGCAGAGATGGGCCGCAGGCGCACTGAGACGCGAATCCGCTCCGCCACCGCAGCGCGCCGCTGTCCTTGAGACCTCACCGTCGCGGCCGTCGTCGAAAGCCGCAGACCCGATGACACGGCCGCGGTCGAAAGCCGCAGCCCCGACGACGGGGCCGCCGTGGAAAGCCGCAGCCCCGATGACGCGGCCGCCGTCGAAAGCCGCAGCCCCGACGAGGCGGCCGCCATCGAAAGCCGCGGCCCCGAAGACGCGGCCGCCGTCGAAAGCCGCAGCCCGCGCCGCTCGCCAGCGGCTTCGGCCCGCTCTTACCGAGCCCCGGCTTCGCCATCACAGAGCCGCGGCCGCTGCCGACCCGACCCGCCGGCGGCTGGATGGTGCGGAGGGGAGGCCGTGGACCCCACGCGCCGGGGCACCTGATGGCGGCGGCGTCGGAGGAGTACGGGGGCGCATTCTCGCCGTCCCCGTCCGGAGCGCGGCGGAGGGAGGCGTGGCCCGTCGCCATCCTGCGCGGCACAGAAAAAACCCTCAGCTTCGAAGCGGGAAAAATTGGGGGAAAAATTCAAACGAATCGAAGCTTCCCCAGGAAGCTCGAGCTGGAGGAGGAGGCACCTGAGCGCGGACGCGGTGGAGGTGGTGCAGACCCGTGAGCGACTGAGCGGTGAGCGGGAGCAGGTTTTCTTCTAGAAGCTTCGATTTCTCTTTCTCTGCCCTCGCGCGCGTGCGAGGACAGCAAGATGGCCGTCTCAAAAAAAAAAAAAAGGACAGCAAGATGGCGGGGTAGAAGAAAGTGGGGGGAAGGAAGTAAATGAGAGTCTTTTACATGTATGTCATTATAAAAGATCACAGTTACGTCTATGTCATTAAAAAATTTGCTGACATTTATATGTCATCACGCGAACTTTTTTTACCTACACGCCATTATGGACAGATTCCGTTAAAAGTTAACAGTTCAGAGTCCTGACATGTGGGACTGAGCTATGGAGTTGACAATCTTGCCCTTGAATCTCTTCCATCCTCTCCCGGCCTATATTCTCTCTCCCGCACGAGTCACGACTCATGACCGCTCCCCATCACCACGCCTCCTCGCTCCGATCTGAACCGGACTGCCGCCGGCCGGGCCATGAGCGCCGCCGCCGCTGTTCCCCATCACCGCGCCTCCTCCCTCCGATCTGAACCGGACCGTCGCCGGCCAGGCCTTGAGCGCCGCCGCGGCCGCCACCGGCCGGGCCTTGAGCGCCACCGACGCCAGGGCGGGCCGTGCCATCTGCGCCGCTGCCGCTAGGGGGCGATGCAACAGAGATTCGCGAGCGGTGGGCGCGAGGAAGGAGGTGCCCCCGAGGAGCACGGCGACGAGCACGGCCGAGGGGTAGCCGCGATATCAGGAGCTCGTCCGCGAAGGGAGGGTCGACCGCGATTACCGCAAGATTTGATATCGATCCGGCGCTGTCTGGAGCATCAATTCAGGACCTGCCGCAATTCAAGATTGAAGTAGCAGACCTGCCAAGCCAACTGAACCCGATGGCACTCAGGCGAGTTCACATCCACTGTGGCCGCGTGCCACCTGTTTCTCGTGGTACCCGACCTCGTCGACCTCGGGCACGCGGCGGCGTAACGGGATAGAAGGGCGGCGTGCTGCACCACCCACAAAGACGACGAGCAGGGCATGGCCAGTGGGCTCGACCTCTTCCTCGCGGCAGCTGGGAGCTTATGCTCGGCCGTGAAGGCCGGCCATCATTTTTTTTTTCAAGTATCCAACGATGAAGACAAAGGGGTAAAATCGTCTTTTTTCGTCTCTGTTAACCTCTGTTAGTGGGGAATCCGTCTATAATGGCGTGTAGGTAAAAGAAAGTTCGCGCGATGGCATACAGGTGCCAGCAAACTTTTTAGTGGCATACACGTAACTGCGATCTTTTATAATGGCATACAGGTAAAAGACTCAGTAAATGACGTGTGCCGTTGCCTCGGGACTGTGTGGCCTTTTTGTTGGCTTTCTAGTTTTTGAATTTTGAATATAGAACTCTGTTTTCGCTTCAAGGTATTTTGCTGCCAGAGATTCGGATTCTCCTGTTTTCGCTTCTGATTCTTTTCTCCTTGAATTTTCCCTCCAGAGAAACTGAATTTTCTTACGCAATCCTCTGCCTAGCGCAAGTAAGACTACTCCCAATGCCAAGTCTCAAACACGATATCCAACGTCTGCCACGTCAGATGATACAGCAAATGAAACCACCGTCCCAGTGCATAATACCAAACGCATGGCCCACATAGATAACTTTCTTATTTTTTATTATTCTTTTCACCTGGTTCTGTACATCTTCCCCATTCAATTGCTGCTCCTGTGGCCGGCCACATCCACGACCACGCATCCGGCGCGAGGAGCTCGAGAGCGTTTCCGGAGCTTCAGTGCGTGCGTGCGTCCATGATGGACGGTCCATCCATGCTTGCTGCTTCAATCACCGGCGGCGTGGCTTGCTGATTTGGAGCACGGCCTCTTACTGCAAGCTAACCCGGCCGGATCCACCACGGAATGGGAGGAGGAATTTGAGGATGATACATGTCGCTGTCGCTGTAGAGGATGCTGTTGAGCTCAACTGGCTGCTGCACACGAAGCAAAAGACTGTGGCGAGGTGAGACGAAGCCGCAAGCTTCGCCGCAGACATGGCTACCGGATGCGGCGACAAGCATACTCTTGAACGATGCAGCTGAGGGAGAACAAGCGGACGTCGAGTGAGCTTCGATTGGGAGGCGCGATGAGCAGGAGGGCGCGGTAGACACTAACTGACGTTGTCTCCGGCGGCCGGGATGTGCACCGCCGCATACGGCCGGCAGTGCACGGGTGTCACATGGATCCCCACGGAGCAAAAGATCGCGCGGGGGGCATTCGGTGTGTTGGAGAACGTGTATGAGCGGTATCACCAGGATGATACTGCTTGCTTCTCTTTCCTCTTTAATTTTTTAACACATCAGTAAAATGTCCTATGTGGCACTCATTTAATGTGGATGATACTCCCCATTGGGAGTAGTCTAAGAGATCATTGTGGGAAACAAGTTTTTAAGTTGCATCACCAAAGTTTGGTAGAGTTGTGGTGAATCAAGAGTTTGGACTGACGCTTTACAATTATGATGTTTGTTAGGCAATCGACCCAATGTGTGTACGCAGAGAGTAGGGGGGGCTAGGTAAATCTACTAGTCGCATTTGTGACGTTAAACTGAAATTATAATCTATGGTGTATCAGAGATACGTCGGCCTAAACCCAGTGGCATTTTACTCTTCCCTGATCTGTATGGCCTTTTATTTATCTTTTTGGTACTTAGTCTTCTCTATACATATATTTGTGTCCTTGATGTACTATGTCTATATGTACTCTTCCTTATGTTTCGGTAGTACTTAGTCTTCTCTATACATACTTTACCTTGATCTATACTTGGTTCAAGAAATTGCCTAATTAATTTCAGTTATTACTCCACTACTTAGCTTTTGGATCGAGGAACCGATGGTGAGCTTCAACAAAATCATTTTTTTCTCTGGAAGCCAACCATGGTACAAAAATTCACAATAGTTGAAGATAAATTGAGGCCATTTCTGTATTTTCTCTAACTTTATATAAGCTGAAATAAGCTGCCCGAGCAGTGGAGTGCAGCTTTTTTTTTTAGGCGTTAGCAGCAGCTACTAGCTGATGTGATGTGACGGGCTAGCAGCGTACTAGACTACTAGGAGTGACCGAGTGATAGCCCAACGGCTTCATCTGAAATTTGATTGCCAGGAAGCCCAACGGCTACATGTGTTTGAATTTGGGTTAAACTTAGGGCTTCTTTGGATTGTAGGAAAAACAAAGGAAAAACATAGGATTGAGATTCCTTAGGATTTGGCTACTGTACCCCTCTTTGGATTGTAGGAAAGCATCATAGGAATTCCATAGGAAAAAATCCTGAGCAGCCGATTCTAAAGGAAAAACACAGGAAGATTTTCCATTCAGTCAGACCTCTTTTTCTTGCTTCCTTTGCGTTGGATCGAGGCAAAGCTTGCAGAAAAGCAAGATCAGTGAGTCTAGCATCCACGTGACGACATCCAAATTGATTAGTTCACTGTTTAGTCACATCCAACTAATGATTAAGAAATGAGATTTACTATTCACATTCCTATAAAAATCCTGCGCTTTCGTGTAGCTCATCCAAACAACAATCTTCACAAAATTCCTGTGTTTTCAAATCCTATGTTTTACACTTGTATTCCTATCCTATTCCTACATTTTTCCTATTCCTATGTTTTTTCAATCCTTCGTTCCAAAGGAGCCCTTAAACGGATTGGGGAAAACTTAAACGAATTGGGGAAAACTTAACGAATTGAAAGCTTCCCCGGGAAGCTCGAAATGGAGGAGAAACCTGAACGCGGACGCGGCGGAGGTGGTGCAGATCCGTGAGCGGCTGAGCGGTTAGCAGGAACAATTTCCTCTAGAAGCTTCGGTTGCTAGACAAGTTGCCAGCTTAATTTCCATCGTTCTAATTCTTGGAGGACGTACGGGCAGAGGAAGTTGTGGGAACTATTTCCTTTCGTGGAATGTATAAGTGCATCAATTCATCACGCCATTTCCATATTCATTAGAAATTTAAGTCGTTTTTTTTTCACTGGCAAATGTGCCAACCAAACAGTGGAAGGAAAAATCTGAGCTCAATCTGTTTTGATTTGTGACATACTACTGGTCCTAAACTTTACACATGCCCTCTTCCAATGACTTCCCTAGTAACCAGTCACAAGGAGATCGAACTAGCTTGAATGTGATGTTTGGTTCGACGCACGCGCTCTGATCATAAAATGGATGTTCGCACACAATGGAGGCAAGTAGTAGCATGTATTCTTGGGCAACTAATTGCTTATTCAGTTGACCACCGCCAATGCAAAATAAGAAGGAAAAAAATCTCTGATTAAAATTGATTGCAATCAAGACTTTTCAAACCAGTTGAAATCTTTTGTTATTTATAGGATGCGCCTAGCTTGGGTCAACGGGTATATACCAACTAACGTACACGCAGTCTATGATTTTCATTCATTCAGAAGTTGTAAGGTAACTGTCAGATCATTGGGATGAGCCCGAAATGCGGTTTTGATGGTTGCCATGTTGATCTTTGCAGATTCCCTTCCTTTGTGTGGAATGGAGTTGTCCAACCACCTTTGTGATGTGACTGACTTGTGAATTAGCGGCATCCTGCAGACCAGAAGAGTAGGAGCAAGCTCGATCGCCGGCAGCCATGGACTGGAAGTTCCACGTGTGCAGTCTGGCCGTGTCCACCGCCGTGTTCGGCGGCGTCACGGCCCTCCTCGTCTGGTGGGCCATCTCCCTCGCGCGGGAGCACACCAAAGGCTTCGCACTCGCAATGCTCTGCGTCTTCCTCGTCTGCTGGGCCATCATCATCGCCATGCTTATCCCCTGGTCCGCGCT
Source organism: Eragrostis nindensis (assembly GCA_012490785.1). Lineage (NCBI taxonomy): Eukaryota > Viridiplantae > Streptophyta > Magnoliopsida > Poales > Poaceae > Eragrostis > Eragrostis nindensis. The sequence goes on from JAAXCT010000966.1 coordinate 140,720, forward strand.
TCTCCGCCCGTTCCGTTGGTGCCTCGGCGGCGGCCACGGCAATCAAGCGGCGGCGGCGATGATTCTCGTGCTCATCTGCCGGCGCCGCAGCTGGTGGCGCGAGCGCCGCAAGAACAAGGCCATCCCCCCATGGACGCGCTTCGCCGGGAGCCCCCCGGCGGCGGCGCGCGGGCGCCGTGCTGCGCGGGTGGTGGCTGCCGACGTGATCGATGGCATCCCGGCGTACGAGCACGCGCGGCCGCCGGACGGTGCGTCGTCGACGGTGTACTGCTGTGTGTGCCTGGGCGAGGTGGAGAAGGGAGAGATGATGAAGCGGCTGCCGGTGTGCCTGCACCTGTTCCATCAGCGGTGCATCGACCGGTGGCTGCGTCACCACTCCACGACGTGCCCGGTCTGCCGGTGCAACGTCGACTTCGCACCAGTACTGCCAGCGGAAATCGTGTGTCTTCCTCCCTCTGCATTTTTTTTTTTAAAAAAGTTTTTGGAAAGAATTGCTAGTAGTGTTTTAGTTACCGTCGGCTTTTGTTTGTTGAAAATCCAAAGCGTCCATGTAAATAAAGTAGAGGAAATGTTTCATGCGCTTAATTAAACCGGTCCCAGAAGCTTGCTGCTCCAACTTCATCAATTCGGGAACAATTCTTTACTTGTAAGAGTTAACGCAAATGCAATGCAGACCAAAGTCTAACAAAATAGAATGTGATCGAGCGGGAAGGCCATGCGTGCCTGATCCGTCATCTCTCTCTACCACTACCGGAGTTTCCCATACCATCAGTATTATACTACTTATCATTCACCAAAAAAATGAGAGAGTATTATACTACTTATATAAGCTACCTTATGGTCTACCCGGGCAGTTGACTGCAACCTGCAGCTACTAGCAGCAACCCGGACGATTGACGTGGATGTGACTGGCAAGCAGCTAGTACGAGTTGTAGCCCACCGGCTTCATCTCGAAAATTTGAATGTCCAACGGCTATTGTGCGCGTTTGAATTTTGGTTGGGCCAACATTGGAACTCCTTGGCCAAACCCATCCATCAACAGGCACATCTGTGTATCATTCGTACAGTACACATGCCTATCACAGCTCATTCATCACTTGCTGGCAGAGGCGAAGCTTGAGCAAATAATCAGAGGGGGCCAGTGAGCACAAGATCCCTGTGAAACAGTGCTGATTACTGTTTATTACTGTAATTTTTGCTTTGGCAGAAGGGGCCATGGCCTACCTTGACCACAAGGAAGCACCGCCCATATTTGCTGGTTGTTATGTTCTCGCTACGGGAGTAGCACTTTTTGTTGTGGTACTTGCCAACGTAGTTTTAGTCTCTCTCTCTCTCTCATCTTCTAACCACCGATTGATGCACAAACAAACCAGTTCGGACGTCTACTGATAGGGTCAGAGGCGCATATGTCCCCACCACGCGTGATCACACATAGCATGCATTGTGCGCACGTGTGACATAAGTGGCAGTGGCACGCCGCGGCAAGCTCCTGCCACGCCGTGGCCAAGGACGGGAATGCGTCGTCGTCTTTCCATGGCGTCTTCGCGTTGTCGCCCTCCAAGCTTTATGGTGGCCGAGGTTGAAACCGAGCCACGGTTTTCCCTCCATCACATAGCATGCGTTAATTTATGCGTATGTGCCACTGAGGTGGCTGTGGCGAGCTCCGATCTTGCCACGGCGTGGCCGACGACTGGAATGCGTCGTCAGCTTTCCATGGTATCTTCGCGTTGAGCTGCTGGTGGTGTCTGCTCGTAGAAAAGGCCCATGCTCCGGTGAATTGCTTGCGTGGCCGAAGGTGCAGACTGGGATTAGTGTTGAAAAACTTGAGCATTCAAACTCATAGCCATACCATATCGTCAACTTTCGTTGTCCAAAGAACCCCCTCAAACGGGGGCACATGCCCTCACTCAAGCTCTAGTTTTATTGTAGCAGGTATGATTTATCAATAATTCAAAGATTCAGCCCACAAAAGACCTCGCTTCACTTTGGGATTGGTCAGGTTAATTAGCTGATTGTATTGGACTACTTTATAAAATAATAAAAAAGAAACTGCATGATTTTGGATTCACCAATGATTTTTTTGACAAAATCTCCTATATACCAACAAATTGCCCTTGTAATGTAGTGTTGCCATGCATCTCGAGTCCAAAGCCTCTAAAAACTAACGAGGCTTCTTACTACTCGAAACGTGTTAAAATGCAAGATTAATCAAGAACGGGATGATGTGGTAAAAGCTTAATTTGCATATAAATGAGGCCTTGACGATCGAAACTTGAGTAACGAAAATGTTTGCTTAATTATGGAGCTAGCTGAATGCATTTGAGCACAATTAAATCGTACTACTTGACAAGCATGGGTTCATGTTGCATCAAGTCGCTCTGGCTTCACGCGTGAGCACGTACGCACGGCGCGGCGCGGCACCGTCGTTTGCACAGTCGCCGATCGACGCGCGTGCTGCAGGACCACGGCGGCGACCGCGTCCTGCTGCTGCCGCGGTGTCGTTGGCATTGTGGGCGCGGGCGATCGAGTGGTGCAGCGGCGCCTCCATGGCCCGGGTCGTCGTTGCTAGCTATAGCTTCTGTGTGTGTTGCAATTTGCCTTGTGTTGGTGGTTGCCGATGATCAAGGCTCCGTTCAGTTGCTGCTTTGTTTATATATACACCGCCGGTGGCGACTGGCGGGTGGGGGTGGCGGTGCCATGGCGCGCACAGTGCTTGTGGGGAGAGGGACTGCGCGGCCCGGCGCCCCGTGGATTCGTACGTACGGAGGCGGCAGAGCGACATGGAGGGGTAGGGCCGGCCAGTGCAGGCTACTAGGAAGGTTATATAAAAATAATTATGTTGTATATTTGAAGTATATCTACTGATGAAACAAATCATAAGAAAATAAATATTATTTTTATAAATTTTTCGAATAAGACGAATCAACAAACTTTTATATTTAGGAACGGAGGGCGTATGTTGCTTTCTTCATGTACAGATCGGGCAGACGAATTCCTGCGTACTACTACTGTATCATCAGGCCACGCGCGCGGTGGAATGACCACCACGACTAGTAGTGCATCAGTTCGTCGATGCATGTCACGAATGCGCAGCACAGAGATGAACAACAGGTGGATGCGACGACGCGAAGCTTGTCCATATAGAGGCAGGGGGCAATCCGTTGGGTTGTGTATCTGGCTGGCTGCTACGGGACACGCACGCGACGGGGGCAGAGCAGGGCAATATGCAGGAGCGCGACGCAGGTTCCATTCCAAGCGCAAGAGTCCAACGGCGCGACGTGGACGGACGCCGGGCATGCAGCAGCAGCTGATCTCGATCGATCGGTCGCGCATCGGCAACGGCGCCGGCGTGGCGGATGCGGGCGCGGTTGATTGGCCGATCGACGCCTCTCTCCATCTCATCTGCCTGCCTGACTGGTCGCCGTCAGGGCGCGGCCGGCTCGCCGCCGGTGCATGCACGAGAGAGAGAGAGAGAGAGCGACACGTCACTGACGTCTTCATCGGCGGCCACTGGAATGGCTCGTCAGGAACGTGCCTGCCGGTGCGAGTACGTGGAATAACAATTTCCTCGCTTATTAATTAAAGAGGTCTGAAGGTTGATTTGATCGACCAAAATTGAGGACTGTCCACTAGCTCTCGCATGCGCTGATTAATTGTAACTAATTAATATAATCATTCAATTTCTTGTGTTCGTACTATATCGGTATATGTAGTGTGACCGAAGAGCAAGGACGCTTGCAGCTCGACGAACAGAACAGCTAGCGGCCGGCGATCGACCCTGTTGCTTACAGGTCGTGGTTTCCTCCTGTAGTGGTCCTTTACGATTGATTTGGTTGATTGAGCAAGTGCGTCGAGACTGGCTAATAATACAACCATAGAACTGCACTATTCTATTAAACATCCCAACACAAAGCTCGGATGCAATTAAACATTCCACTATTCCAGGAATTAAGTTTCTTCGCCGTACATGGACAGAGACAGAGACGCAAACGTCGCCACCACGTGGACGTGGGAGCGTGATCACCGCGCCGGCTTGTGCGTGAGTCACAGGAGCAGCGGGGGCGGCGCGCCGTGGTGCTGGTGCAGCAGCCCGCCGGCGTGGTCTAACGGCGCCGCCGCGGCGAGCTCCTCCTGCCACAGCGCGGCGGCCGCCGGCGGGAACATGCCGCCTGTTTTCCACGCCGGCTCCTGCGAGACCATCGGCGCGGGCCATAGCCGCGGCCCCGCCCCGAAGCCCAGCTGCTGGGCCAAGTCGGCCGCTCCGGACGGATGCCCGAGGCCGGGGTCGAAGCCGAGCCGGCCTTCGAACAGCGGCGCCGCGCCCAGCAGCAGCGAGCTGATCAGGCCGCCGCTCAGTGCTGGCGCAGGCGCAGGCGCGGCCACAGGGGACGCGAGGGGGCCGCACGAGGAGGAGGAGGCCGGTATCGTTGTCGTCGTCGGCGGCGGCGCTAAGGATGACGAAGCAGCGTTCGCGACGGCGGCGGCGAGCGCGCGGGTGGGCCGCGCGGGCCTCGGGCGCTTGCGGAGCGTGGACCCGCCGACGGGGACGTTGCGCAGGGAGCCCCCCAGGGTCCAGTAGCGGCGGCAGGCGCGGCAGAAGTGGCGCGGCTGGGCCGTGTTATAGTTGTTGTAGTAGCAGAACTTGGTGTCCCGCGACGCGCACCGCGGGCACTCCTCCCGCCCCATTGCAATCGCCGTCGCCTGCGGCAGCGGCGGCGGCGGGTTCTGCACTACCGTCACAGATCGGACTACGGCCGGTGATGCGTGCTGTAGGACCGCGGCGGCGATCGCGTCCAGTTGCCGCGGCGCCTGTTGTGGTGCGGGCATTGGCACGGGCGAGTGGTGCAGCGGCGCCTCCATGGACGGGCCGATCGAGCAAGGCAGTGGACTGGTTGCTAGCTTCTCTCGGATCGATCTGTGGAATTAAAGCTAGCTGCTGGTGCTATGCTATGCCGTCGATGCTAGCTTGCGCTTGCTCGGTTCACTACAGCTTGCTGCTTATATACAGCGCTTGCTCGGTTCACTACAGCTGGCTGCTTATATACAGCGCTCGCAGTGTCGCGTACGGCGCGCACAGCGTTTGTCTAGCAAGGGGGCAGCAGAAGAGAGGGACGGCTCGGGCCGGCAGCCTATAGACATGTACGGAGGCGGCAGAGTGCAGTGAGAGGGACAGGGGTGGCCGTGGCCCGGCCGGTGGCTGGCAACAAAGGTTACGTTGCTTTCTCTGCAGGCGAATCCTGACGGTTCCTGTATGTCATTAATTAATGGGCCATATAGGAACGTCTGAACGCGTACTGTACTAATCTGTGACACTTCTTCTAAAAAAACTACTGTGACACAGAAAACGTGGGATATTGGTTACTCATTTTTGTTTCAATATATATACAGTTCTGGCTATGTTTCTGAGGTTTAGATTCATAAACGGTTTTTATGAATCTGGACATATGCTTGTACAGGTTCAGAGAATGTTCACTGAATCTGATACAAAGCCAGAACTGCATATATTTTGAAACGGAGAGAGCACATTTTTAGGCCCTGCATTGGAACCAGGGGCGGATAGCATGGGGTATGGGTGTGCACGTGCACACTCAATATATAATAAACTTTGGAAAAGAAAATCTATTATATAACCTATGATAATTGGTATTTGGTCGTGTTAAGTCAGATTTGGAGGGAATTCATCCAAACAGCTAACAATTGATTTTTTTTAATCTTACTTGTATGGACTTTTATTGCTACAAGGTACATTGTCCAGTTGTTTTTTTGTGGCGGAAAGCAACGGGGGGAGGGGGGCATTGACCCCTTTCAGCGCCCTCTCGGTTCCGTTACTACTTGCTTTGCACATCTAATTTGAAAATCATGCCTCCGTCACGTGCCATGGATTGGAACGCCAACCGTCGAGATCACCACGGGTTAATTAAGCTAGGCTGTGATTTGCAGTTTCATTGCAGCAAGGGTTCATGCGGCCTTGAACTAGGATTACAACGAGCGTTCTTCAATGTCGCTGATGCGAAGTACTCCTAAAACAAGAATCATACTATGGTATTGCTGCGCCGGGGAAGAGCACCGGGACGAACGTTCGTTCTGTAGGGGGAGCCGGGCTGATCGACGTGGGGACAAGGAAAGAGAAGGCTCATATTGTTGCGTGGCCACCCCTCCGGCCATCTGCTGCTCCTAGCTGCATGCTAGTAACTAGTAGTAGTCACCATTAAGCTCCGATCCTACTAGCAGTAGCAGCAGCAGCATTAAGCTCGATCGAAAGCGATGTGTCATGCATGCCCGATCCCGAGCTAGCTAGCTAGGATTCCTTTCGATGCGATACCGACCGATCGATCGATCGGTGTGTGTGATAATGCTAGCTCTAGCTAGGATGCCTTAGCCTGAGGGGCCGGCTTCATTAACTTGTTTGGCGAGTGCAGGTCATGCGATGACGAATGTGCAGTTGTACGTGCACCATGAACCCCACGCAAGCAATTCGTTGATGCATGTGACGTGACAAATGCGCAGCACAAATCAACAGGTGGATGCGACGAACGTGAGATTTGTCTCGTATAGGCAGGCAGGGGGGCAATCCGCTTGGGGACGTACTCGATCGCAGGAGTATAACTAGTGTCTGGCTGGCTGCAACCGGCACGGGACGGGGACAGAGCAGCAGCAGGGCATATGCGGGGGCGCGACGCAGTTCCAAGCGCATCCCGCCAACCGGTAGGCGCGTCGTACGTGGATGCATGCGATCGAGCTCTCCGCCGGTCGGGGCCGCGCGCGCCGTGTCGGACCACGGACCAGCGTTGGCGGATGCGGGCGCGGTTGATTGGTCGCGGTCGGTCGGTTAGGGCCGCCGGTGCACGACACAGCGACGCGTCACTGACGTCGACGACCCTGCGTAAGGCCACAGGAACGGCTCGATCGATCAGGTGCGAGCGCTCTCAGATCGTGGTCGTACCAGCTGCCGGCTCGACGTACGTTACCTCCGCCTCATCGTCGATCGGCTTTGTCTCGACTGATCATCCGCCACAGGATTAGAGCCCAGAGACGTTTGAAAAATTTCAAAGCTCAAGGTTGTTGTTTCAACCAAAGGTCTCAAACTCCATGATAGAGAACATGCTAGCTTGCAGCTCGGGTCTCATGTCGGGCGGGGACCGGCCGGGACAAACAGGACCTGCAGGGCGAGGTAGCTATACAGGTGCATACTATATAGCCAGGCATCTAGTACGTGGCATGTACTAGCACACAGTAGCGGCGGCAGACGGCCGGGCGGCCGGTGTGTCAGCTGTCCTCGGATCAGCCATCGCATCGAGTAGTACACACGATTATTAACGCAGGAATTTTCCGGACATACGCTAGTGCTCAGGATTCAAATCCAAAGATTCCGACTGATAAGCTTGGGACGAGGAGATCGGCGAAAGCGCGGGAAACATGGGTTCCTTCCTTGCCTTGTGGTCGGGGTACGTTCAAACGACGGGGCCGAAACGTTCATACGCATGGTTTTGCTTCGGCACATTGATGGGCCTCCATAGTCAATTTCTTTCCAGATATTGCTGGGCCTCCACGCTCTCCCCAGTCCAGTCCCCTCCTCGCTTGCCGTCGCGCACGCCGGAACTCGCAGCCGCCGTCGAGCAGGAAGAGGGAGCCGGTCGGGTCCAGCCGCGGGAATGGGGCGGGAGGTGGCGGAGAGCTGCGTCGACGGGGTCGTCATGGAGATGGTGGCGGCCTACTGCGGCCGCTTCTACGCCGCCAAGCCGGAGCTCGCCGCCCGCCGCATCGAGGCCATCGGCTTCCAGGTCGGCCACCAGCTATCCGAGAGGTACGCCACGAAATCAAGCCTCACACTCCCTCTTCCTCTGCCGCTCGTCTGCCTGATTCGTCACGCGGGATCCCAGATCGGAGCCTTTACTCACCAACCGTGTCCGTCTCGCGGGGTGAATCTTGAAATGTTTTTATTACTTGAAGTTAAGTGAGCGTAGCTGTCAGATTTTGACAGAAAGATCTATCCTGAACCTCATGGCCCGCCAGTTCCTATGTCAGGAACCTTACCTGAATGAGATTCCCGCCTGACCGTCCCTATTCCCTCTGCACATTGATTTGCGTCAGAGCTGAAAGTACTGAATTCAATAAGTCACGATCTTTATCCAAGTAGGACAGTTTCTGTGGAGTTGAGTTTTGTTCCACTTCCACAAGGTGTGAATGCCTAGTTATGCACTAAGTTCTAATAAAACAACCCTTCTTCAGACTGAATCAGTTGGGCACAAGTTTATCCAGTTCTGACTTCTGAGAAGTTCACCGCACCAATTACAGAGCTTTTTTTAGTTTGATAGATAGATAGAAAATTTTTGGGTCTGTGGATCGCTGAATGCTAAACTACTAAATGGTTATCGATATATGTGTGCATAGGCCTGCTAATGGTCTGAGACCCGCCCCGTACCCGCCCCAACCCAAAGCGTATAACATTTTAAACGAACACAACCCTACCCACAGAATCGATTAATCTACCCCAGACCAACCCGCCCCGTCGGTGCTTGCTTACCCAAACCACCCCGCCCCGTCAGTTCATCCATGGGTTTTCCATGGGTTCAACCCGTGGGGGTTACGTCCTTGCGGGACTTCGCTCATCTCTGGTAGCTATCGCATGTTAACTTTCATCTTGGTAGACATGGAGAGAGAGAGAGAGAGAGGAGGGTGAGGACGACTCGTCGGCGAGGCGAACACACAGGACACAAACACCTGGAGATACATCAGAGACAGTCGCCAGCGGCTGCTTCGCCATGGATACAGCATATATAGAACGGGAGCTGGATGAAGAAGAAAGGCCAACAGGTATTTGGGCCGTTAGTCTTGTGCTTTTGTTTGTTGGTCCGTAAGCATGGCCCATATAGAAGTGGCCTGTAGCCTTCAGCATACAATGACATACGTAAGTTAGACATAGGCTGAGTCATAAGGAGATGAAGAATAGCCGGGGTGGAGTAAAGTCTAACCAAAGTTCTAGGATCCAAGACTCACTGGACTATGTATTTTGATGCGGTGTTGCTTTTGGACTTCGGGTGTTACAGCTTTTGCCTAATATAAGATATGATAGTTAACATGGGCTCATCTATGTGGTCGTGTAATGCAATTGAGTGGTTGTGTAACACCTTGGAGGGACTATGGAGTAATCAAATTATTGATCATGAAACCATAACGTTGGCAAAATAAGTATTTGTTGCGGCAAAATTTTGAGTGTCCGTAGCAACACACGGGCATCCAACTAGTTTCAGTAAAGTTTGAAGAACCATGATAGAGAAGTACTGCTGAGACACAACATGCTAGTAGTAGTCTTGCTTTCACTGAGCTCATAACACAAGTTCAATCTTACTACTGAACTTGAGATGATCTGAAGCAATATAAGATTGTTCACTTCAGATGTCCTAAACTGACACAAGGAATTCATTTTTGGAGCTTAATCAAAAGCACAGCAATTTCCAGTTCTACCTGCGCTAACAGAACCAATATCTTATCACACTTTGCGATGCTTGAATCAGTAAAAGTTCAGACACTTATGTGGTGTATATAGCAGAGTACTAACAGTTAACCACATGGAGCAGAGCCGATGCTGCTGGTGGGTTGATGCGTGGACTGGAACGGGCGACGACCCACGGACTCAGCCCATGGAAACACAAACACAGAACCCGTTCCAACCCGTTCCAACCCGCTGATGCTGAGAACCCAATCCTACCCACCCCGCTTGCCTTGCAAACCCCATTCCCACCCTTCCACAGTCAACCCGATTTGGAACCCAACCCATAAAACCCATTTCAACCAAACCCATTAGCAGGCCTATGTGTGCAGCTTGAAATGACTCATATTAGGTCTGTTGCTGGCTTGTATGACTCCAGCCAGCTAGACTACCTTTCCTTGTTCTGAAAACCTAGATAACTCAAACTGAAAAACTGATTTGTAGTTGGTTTAATACTCCGCGAGTATCAACCACTCAGCCATGTTGTACGCCTGTCAGTGTTAACTGTGGGTTTCATATATCCTTAGATTAAAAGCTATATATTTTTGTGTGTGGAGCTTCATATTGTAACTGAAAAAACGAACCTAGTTTTGTTTGTGTATGTTAATATCAAACTTCATGACTGGTTAGAAATACATTGGGTAGACCAACGTAGGCTCAATGCTATCCAGTTTTTCCACCGCGCTCAGAGTTGGATCATTTTTGTTTGAGCTAAGCTGAAAATTTAGATTTAGTTCAACTTGCTGAAGATTCTCACGCTTTAGTTCAAATAGGTCTGGCAAGTGTAACATCAATGCCTTATCTGTTTATGATCACTGTTGAACAGGTTTGTGTCTACACATATAGCATATTGTTATTTCACTTGGAGTATATTGTATCGGAAACCTGCCATTTTGTCGGTTGAGGAGGAAGCTCATATTAGCATTTGGGATTCCATGTTATACATTGAAGCAATTTGCGCGTATTGGCATGCTGTTATATTTGGTGAATGGAGTTAGGGTGATACTTCATTGAATGCTACAGATGCTGACCGTTTAGGAGGACCATCCATGTAATCATCAAGGCATTTCTTCCTGACGCTGACCGATGTATCAAATGTTGCTTCTGAAATCATTGACAAAGATATTTGATAGTTTTTAGCAAACTGCACAAATATTCATTACTGGAATATATTATAGATTTGATTGATGAACTCAGTTTACTGGAATATGTCCTTATAGATTTTGTGAAATGGATTCAACAAATAGATCTCTGCCTTCTTTTAACTTTTTGTTTGTTACTGTAGTTGACACGATAAACTTTTTCTAATGCCTCTAACTATAATAGTTCTCTGTGTCCGAGATGTTCGGGAAAAATTCAACTATAAAAAAAATCTTTGTTGTGTTTTTTAATTATGTTTATGGTTTTTTTCAATTTGATTGCTATCATATTCTCTCTTTTTGTTGTTGATTTCATGACATTTTTATTCCTTTTCATTTTTTATTTCCATCTCATGTTAATAGGTGATCATTTTTTGTTTCAATTTGTGTTTATGTCTTCTCCTGTACTTTCTTATCCTTTTCTAGAGGAAAATGTTTCCACCAGAAGGATCGCATGAAAAATATTTTATGATCTGCAAATCTATTTTCCAAATCTATATCATTATTTGTTGGTTCATCCATTCAAAGTATCTACTTCAACAAGCCTAACCAAAATTTATGTTCGTATTCAGATATACAATGGAACGCCCTCGATTTACTGATCATCTTGAAGCGATCAAATTTATCTGCAAAGACTTCTGGTCAGAGCTGTTCAAGAAACAAATTGACAATTTGAAAACAAATCATAGGGTATTACCATAATACTCTCCTTGATTTTCCTTCTCTTTTTCTTGGACCACCAACATCACAAATGTATTTGCAGGGTACCTTTGTTCTTCAAGATAACCACTTCCGGTGGCTTACTCGCATTTCTCTAGATCCATCTGCAGAGAGCATGGATTCAACTGACGACGACTCTGCACAATTGGGTGATACTGCAGCCCAAACAACTACCATGCTTTTGTATTTCCCATGTGGGATAATAAGAGGTGCCTTGACAAATTTGGGATTAACTTGTTCTGTCTCTGCAGACATGTCAAACCTTCCAGCATGTAAGTTGGGCCATACCTCTTCCTTTCATGACCTTTTCGTTAGCATGTGATTGTGTGATGTGTATGGCTGGCTGATCTGTTGGTTTGTAATTTTGATTTGCAATGCACATCATACATCAACCAATGGAGTCAAACGAGTACTGAGTTATGGTGTATCTTGTCCAGATCTTGTTGGGCTGTGGAGAGTTTGATTTCTAATATACGACATCATGTGTTGATTTCTTTTATATATTATATATGACATAACTACATGTGGCGAAGCTTCGCATCTTTTAAACTACTCCCTACATCTGAATCTGTAAGATGCCTACATATGTAGAGATTCTACGTCAGTTAAGTTTAATATGCATAAGTTTAGTTGTATGAAGTGATACCATTACGTCCATGTACTACATTCATATGGTAGTGATTTTTGTAATTACTAGAATTATATTGCAACGCTAATGTCTGGTTATAATTTCAAATCAAAGCATCATTATTCAGGCTGCACCTTAGAAAAATAAACAAAGTGCACCTTAGAAAAATAAACAAAGGGTTTATGCGTTACCTTTTATATATTATAGTTAAAACTAGATCAATTGTGGCCTATGCTATGCTTTTGTGACCTCGATTCATTCAGCTGTGTAGTTACTTCAACATTATTTCAGAAAACAGCAGCTTAATAAGAACTCAACCAGCACAAATCTTTAATTTCTGAATTGCAATGGCAAAACAGCATAAATGTAAATTAGTTTGGTTGAGATAAAAAAAAAAAAAACACTTTACCCAATTCATTGATTCTTGTCTTTAGTTGAATATTCCTGATCTCCAGGGAAGAACTTGTTGAATATAGCTTAGGGTCTGTTCAGTGCTGTACTGCTGCGTGTTCTGTGGAATCTATTTAGTAAGAGTCTTTGTCATTCCTAGTGTGATTTTTGCTGTCTGAGATCCTAATATGCTGCTCTAACAATAGCACCACAAATAGAATAAGTAAGCGCTTTGGAAATGCCACCCGGCACCAGATTGAAGCCTCAGTTTTTCCAGTTACTGAGCCATTCCTTTCTAATTTAAGCTATTCGTGATTTTTCATGTACAACATATTTCCCATTTCAGTTTAATCCATTTCGTCCTTCCAATTGTTACATATTGTGAGCGTGATGTGAACCTTGACAAGTATCATGTGAATTATCTGCTTGGCAGGTTCGTTCGTGATTCGTATAAAGACGTGAACTGTGAGAAATAATTATCTGCTTGCTTTTGGCTCAAGTGCTTGACCACCAAGGTGAAGGCTTGTATGTATCGTAGTGCTGCATTTTTATAACTGTTTATTTCTCCTTTTCTCCTTCTCTTCTTGGACCCACCTTTTTTCTTTCTCTGTGAATGATTTTCCCTCACACCAGAATGTGGGATAATTATCTGTTGCATGACAATACATTTGCTCTTGATGAATCGTTGCTACTATGTAGTTTTTGGAGTGTGGAGCAGTTCACGTTCATCTTGTACATAGCATAAGTGGATGTAGAGAAACACAGGCCTTATTTGAATGCAATAATATATTTGTGAATGCATTTATCAGGGTTGCTGAATTTTAGTATTCTAGTTCAAATTTGCACTATATCCTAGAATGATTGATAATGTTCATACGACTGGGCTGGAAGGTTGAGTCCAATCTAGAGCAGCAAGAAGGTTAGAAGAGGATTTGAGCTTGCATTGTTTGGATTGTTGCTGGTCCCAACTATATATTCCCGCACTGGATTGAGTCTGCTGGGCATTGATGGCTTAGTTACCATTTTCCTATTCTTTCCTAGCATCTCTGCTGTCGAACTGTTGGTTTTATTTCCGCTGACAAAACTCGCAGGCTCAGAGTACATATTATGGGTACCATCAGATAGATAAACAAAGGTAACCATCATACAAATGGTGATAACAGGCCAAAAATTTAACACTATTATCCACGGTAAACACACATTGACGCATGGTCAAACAGGGAATGGTGTTACTGTAACTAGGTGGCGATTAGTATTTCCCATTTCACCCAACAATTCCTTCCAATATAGGCAGCTATTACTTCTCATTCAGAAGTCCACCCTTGACTTGCTGTTCACTCATAGTTCGGCCGCATTGCAAAATGGAAGCGCGTTCGAGATCTAGCCACATCCCAACAGTCGATCAACTATCCCAGCTCTATGTACCTTCTTTGTAGGGAATGACTTGTATACGAGTATTATTTAAATATACAGTGCCATGCCTCGCACAGGAGACTGTAATTGCATCAGCGGACAAATACCAACCGACAAATGTAAGCTGCAGTGAAATGCGACCCTATCTGTATCTTTTCTTGGACCATCGTATTCTTATCAGCAAAAAGCTTATCACCAGTCTGCTCCATCAACCATGCTCTCTCCTCTTCGAAGAGCTTTACCTTGAGCTTCCTCACTCTCAGCTGACAGCCTGGATATGTCTTTGGAATATCAATGGTGGCATCTGCAGGTATATTGTCTGGTCAGCTCCGCGAAAGGGAACCGAAAATGTGTTTCCATCCACTCCAAACATGAGAGGCCCAACACAAGATTATCCAGTTCCCTTCAGCAATGGAACAACTGGTTTTCCATAGGTCGTGCAAGAGCTAGCCACTTCAAATTTTAAAAGAAGAAACAATTCCTTAGTCTCCACAACAACAGGGAAGCAGTGCAACATTAGCAAGAACAAGCACTTTTGGGTCCACGTCACATATGTGTCCAGTATCCTATTCTATAGCGTACTAGCATGTATACAGAAAGCATGTAACGTACATACAGAAAGGATCACACATAGGGAACCAGGGAAGAAAAAGAAGCACATGTTCGTGTACCTTTCGAGTAAGTGGTACTGATATAAGACAACATGTAATGTGATTTTCCAGAACAAGAAGACGGCGTGTAATCCTGGAATTTTTGGAAACAAGACAAAAAGGGAGATTAGTAAGGCAACACAGCACACAAATATGAAGTGTACGGATGAGCGAGGAGAAACAGAAATTACCTCACCTAGCAATAATGCTTGTTTGTCTTATAATACGATGTGCGGGTGTGCCGATCATGAAGCCGCAGGCCCATCTAGACTCAAATACGGAATATGGGAGATAAGGTGCCAATCCTCACCCACTCCTTCCATGCAACGCCTAATCAGCTCAGGGCAGTCACTTATCTCTAATTCCTCTAGAGCAGAAAGGCATTGTATGGAGCGGGGCAAGGATGTAAGGCTACCACAGCTCTCGATCGAGAAGCATCGAAGTGCAGAGAGTTCGCCTAGCGACTCTGGAAGCTGGATCAACGCGTCACAATCACACAAACATAGAGTTCGGAGAGAGGTGAGGCGCTGCAGGCACCCGGGAAGGCAAGTCAGGGCAGGCAAATTGCCTATGGCGAGGTCAGGGAGAGAGCGGAGTTCCCCGAATTGTTCAGGCAGCTGGTGGAAGGCATCGCATTTCAATATATAGAGGTCTTGGAGGGCTGTGAGGTGCTTTATTGATTGAGGCAGGGTGGACAATTTTGGAAGACCTATGATGTACAAATTCTTTAGAGATTGCAGTTCCCCAAACCATTCTGGCAGCATGCAAAGATTATCGCAGTTCATAATATCAAGATCACGGAGGCAGGCGAGGCTCCGCATGCTCTCAGGTAATTGCTTAAGGTCTTTGCACTCGTTGATTCTCAGGACTTGAAGCCCAGAGAGGTGCTGCAGCACATCCCAACCAGATGATGATTCTATCATTCGCCCAAGTGTTAGCTCTGTGAGGTGAGGAGGCTTCACATCCACAACACAGGAGGAGGATGTAGACTCATCACCATCAACATGACTCGGATTAAAGAAGCTACCTGTTGACAACAACTGCTCATTGCTTCCCTCCAATGCCAATGTCTTCAAAGACAGTGGAAAGCACGGCTTCACAATCAATTTCGGACATTCACTTATTACTAGATCAGAAAGGTCAGAGAAACAACAACGTGTGCCCACTTCTTCCTCCCCACATGCTAAACTGGTTCTGGTAGTGAGCAACTCTACCAATTTAGGCATCCTTCTCAACTTAAGGATCTTTATCCCTGGCAAATCCACAAGTCCCCACAGATGCTCCAAATTTGATAAGTTTCCAGCACCAGTTGAGTCAGATGGGAGAATTGAGGTGGACTGCTTTGCTTTGGCATGTGCATATCATCCGGATCACAAGAATTACTTGGCTTCATCATCCATCGTGGCAACTGTGAACCCTGATAACCACTTATTCTCAGCTTCTCGATTTCTGGTGGTGGTTCAAGATGGTTGAGCAAATAAAGGTCCTTTCCATGTCTGATAATAACTCTTCTTTTGTCCTTACTTCAACAGACTCTTCCAATGCGTTCTTAACCCGAGACTTCCTTCTTGAATCCCAATCCAATGACAATTTCCGAATGCCCATCTTTTTCTTTAAATGAACCTTTTCTGCATCACATGGATCCTTCACATTGTAAATATCTATAATGCACAATTTGCCATTTAGCTTGTCAAGATTTTCTAGCTCTGATATCCCATGATTGGTGCTATTTCCAACGACAAACAAGCTCAACTTCCGTAAATGAGTCAACTGCGAACAACCTACTGGCAGGCCACACAATTTATCGCATCCTTCCAGATTCAGAACTTGCAGCTTTTTTAAGTTCCCTGTGCCTTCAGGCAATTCTACCAAACTAGATTCTGCAAGATCTACATACTCTAGATGACTCAACAAAGTGATGCACTGTGGCAGGCATTGGAGACTCCGACAATGAAACAAAGTGATAGTCCGCAAATTACAAAGATTTCCAAAAGATTCTGATGACGGTAGCTGTTTCAAACTGTCGCAATTCACAATACTAAGGACCTTAAGTTTTTGGAGGTTTGCAACAGAATCAGGTATGACTTCCAGTCTACAATTCCTAGGTACAAGCTTTGAAGATTATCACAGTCACCAATACGCTCAGGTAAACTCCTGACAGAGGAACAATTATCCAATTCTAGAACTCTCAACTTTTTAAGCCTACCAATTGATTCAGGTAATGTTTCAAGTTTTCTGCAATTTATTACATGAATGGCCTGCAAGTTCCAACAATCTGAGATAGCTTCTGGCAGTGCTTCACAGTTAACGCTGAAGATTTCAAGATACCCCAGGTAATCAAATTTGGACACAAAGAGAGGCACTGAAGCAGCATTTATGCGCTCTAATATAATAGTTTGGACACGACAGGTCTTATTCATTGGCTTGCCAAGCGTAATGCTATCCTTATAAACATAGAGAGCGCGGACTTTGTCTAATAGTTTGCTGTCAACCTCCTTGGTTCCTGAAGTCAAAGATAGATATCTGCACCTCTTTATTTGATCAGTAGTTGTTGTCCCCAGAAACAAATTCATCATACAGAATTTGTCTACTGAGGTCATGAAGCAGGTCATGCATTTTGCATGTCATTGTTTCGTAGCCAAATACAGTGATGTTCCAGATCTTGAAGAAAACCCACATTCAGAAGAGACTCAAAGTAGTCAACTGCAACATCTTCAGGTTGTTGAGCTTCATTTGTCAGATTTATGAAGCCATGCGCTATCCATTGGGAAATCAAATGGCGCATGTTGATCACATAGCCTCTTGGGAATATAGAGCAATGTGTAAAACAATGCTTCAGATGATGAGGCAAATGAACATAGCTCAAGAATAAGCAATTTGATACTCTCCGTTGTTCATCCTCAACATCTAGTAAATTACTATCTCGTATAGATTTCCATTGCTCTATTCTTTTCATCCCGCGGAGGACACCTGCAAGAACTTTGATCGCAAGTGGCACACCACCACATTTTTTCACAATCTCTGTCCCCACTTGTTGCTTAGGGTCCAAACCTTCCATGGTCATTCCAAAACTTCCCAGAAAAACTTTCCAGCTGTCCTCCTCAGACAAGAACGGCAAATCAAATGTACATGTAGAGTCCACAGCTTCTGCAACTTTTCTACTGCGAGTAGTGAGTAAAATACTACTTCCAGGTGCACCACCCCTTACACTTACCATGAATTGCTCCCATTGAATGTGGTCCTCAGTCCAAACATCGTCCATGACAAGTAGGAACTTCTTTCCGGCCAACTTATCTGAGATTGTTCTGCTCATACGCTGCAATGCATGGTGGTCGGCCTTGTCGCCATCAATAGCCTCAAACAACTTCTCCACAAGCTTCTCGACAACAAATTCCCTTGATACATGAACCCACAATATGTTGGGCTGTATGTCTTTGAAACAAAGGGCTCAAGAGCCCATGTACCAAATATATATATGTATGTAATGTCTATGGAATAATCTAGAGATAGATACTTCCCAAATTCTACATGGTATACAGAGCTGGGCGTTCCTCAATGGCGACGGCGACGACCCTGCCATGACCAGCGACAGCTCGCGAGCGCGTCCACTCGTGCGGACGGTGCGCTGGTGGCGGCGTGCGAGCAGGGTGGCGGAGCGCTGCGGGAGGAGGAGCCCGTGCAGGGCAGCCCAGGCGGCGAGTGAGCAGGCTGCCGAGGAGCTGCAGGTGACGGCGTAGCTGTGGAGCACCTGGCTGCTTGAACTGGAGGAGCGTGAGGACGGGAATCAGAACTGCAGCTGCTGTGGTGGAGCTCAGTCCTGAGTTGCGGCTGGTGGAAGGTAATTCCGTTGGGGATTCAATCTAGTCTGTCCTGATTTTGGAAAGAGAGAAGGTAGAAGGGAAATTGCTTGGAATCCGAGTGAGCTGATTGTTGATTGAGCGAGAAATCACAGCAATTGGCTATTTGTTGTCTTGCGGCTGCTTATTTGGGGAAAAAAAGGCAAGTCCTGTTGTCTGCAACATCGTGTGAGTTGCAGCTGATTTTTTGGTGGACGTGAGTGGAAGTGCTCTGGTGCTGAGCAGAGGAGGAGAGAAGGGAGTTTCTTGGCTGTTCGTGGTGTGCTCAACGCCTGCACTACTGCAGTGCTACGAGTTGAATCTGTTTTTGGCAGTAGCCTGAGATAGTTCATAGTTGTGCTACGTGTTGCCATTACGACTTACCGGCTGTACTTTGCTAGACAATCTGGTAGAAGAAGCAGACTTTAAGGGGAGCTCGAGGAGCTATTGAGCATATTGCTAAGTGTTGCTCATTTGAGAAGAAGAGAGTGTGGTTCGCTGTTGACTATTGTACATTGTGAGAAGAACCAAACAATGGAAGAGAGCAAAGTAATTGAGCAGGTATTTGAGAAATTGTCTGAAATTCTCACAGTAAAGCAACTTAGAAGATTGCTCAAATGTTTCTGGAAAAGAGTTCAGAACTAATGTCAATGGAGAAAAGGATGGAAGAACACAACAATTTCCCAAGAAGGAAGGACACATGTACAATACTTGGTAATCTTGTCAACCTTGCTCGTCCTAGTATCGATACATTTCATGCAAATTGGATACTAGATTCTGGTGCATCTAGACATGTGACGGGAGCATCGAGTGAGTTTGTATCATATATTCCATTTCCTTCAACTCGCAAAGAGACAATTCAAACTGCTGATGGGACCGCTCAACCTATTCGAGGTACGGGCACTGTCAAATGCACTCCATCAATTACATTATCATCCGTTTTATATGTTCCTTCATTCCCAGTAAATCTAGTATCTTTGAGTGCTCTGGTGGATCATATGGATTGTCGTGTTACTCTCGATAAAGAGAATTGTTTAATTGAGGATAGAAAAACTGGGAAAATGCTTGGGACTGGTATAAGACGTAATGGCCTATGGTTCTTGGATAGAAGAACCGATAAGTCTGAATGTACTGCTTTGGCAGTTGCTGCAAGTGAAGAAGAAGTTAAGGTAATACTCCAACATTGTCGGTTGGGCCATATGTCCTTTGAAACTATGAGCAAAGTATTTCCTGATATTATGAGCAAAGTGGACAAGACGAAATTAGTATGTGATGCATGTGAGTATGGGAAGCATACCAGGTCATCCTATGTGAGTAGAGGACTCCGAAGCATATCACCTTTTGTGTTAGTCCACTCTGATGTGTGGACATCCCCGGTCATCTCGGTGAGTGGAATGAAGTATTTTATGACATTTATAGATTGCTACTCCGTATGACTTGGATATATCTTATGAGGCATAAAAATGAGGTGCTTAAATGTTTCAAGGATTTCTATTCATGTGTGAAGAATCAATTCAATACACAAGTTAAAATTATCAGAACTGATAATGGGACAGAGTATGTGAACAATGAATTTAGTAGTTTTCTTTCAGCTGAAGGAATACTTCATCAGACCTCCTGTCCTGATACACCTCCACAAAACGGTGTAGCTGAGAGGAAGAATCGACATCTGCTGGAGGTAGCCCGATCACTTATGTATACTATGAATGTGCCAAAATTCTTATGGAGTGAGGCAGTTATGACTGCTACTTATCTCATTAACCGCATGCAATCAAGAGTGCTTGGGATGAAGACTCCATATGAAATGTTGTATGGAAAGAATGAGCTTAAAGTTCCTCCAAAGGTGTTCGGGTGTACTTGTTTCGTTAGAGATCACAGACCTTCAGTTGGAAAGTTGGATCCTCAAGTCATTAAGTGCATCTTCATCGGTTATAGTAATGGCCAAAAGGGGTATAAATGTTGGAGCCCTTCTCAACGACGCATTTTCGTAAGTATGGATGTTACATTTAGAGAGTCCGAGCCTTTCTATGGAGCAAAAACAGATTTGAGCTCTTTGTTTCCTGATCTTGATTCTCCTAGCATGGATGATGCTGGTCGAGAGGGGGAGAATGGTGACACGAGGAATGAGTCAAGTGATGACCAACCAAGAAACATGGAAGCAGTGATTGGTGGTTCGGTTCCTAAATCGAAGATTGGGGATGTGGTGACCGGTTCAACATCTTCTCGGGAAGATCCGTCGGCATGTGAGAGATGGCAACACAATAATGTATCGCAAGTGTATACAAGGAAAAAGTTCAGATCTCAGACACAAGCTACAGAGGTGGTTCCAGAACAATGTTCTTCCACTTCGGTGCCTTCTAATGGCCCAGAATTTCTTGATGTCTCATCGTCACCTGAGATTAAGGTTAATGGCTCCTCTACAGTTGATTTACCCATTGCATTGCGAAAGGATGCACGAGCCAAGGCCGGAGTTCCTCCTTCAAGGTATGGATTTGAGAACGACATTAGCAATTACGTCTCTTATGCTTCTTTATCTCCTGCATATAGGGCGTCTGTTGCATCATTACAATCTGTTAGCATTCCTAAAGACTGGAAAGAGGCACAACATGATCCTAAATGGAGAGAGGCAATGTTAGAGGAGCTAAGGGCTCTTGAAAAGAATAAAACATGGGATATTGTGAAACTACCAGCAGGAAAGAAAGCGGTTAGCTGCAAGTGGGTCTTCACTGTGAAGCAAAACCCAGAAGGGAAAGTCGAGAGATATAAAGCAAGGTTGGTTGCAAAAGGATATAGTCAGACATATGGAATTGACTATGACGAAACATTTGCACCAGTGGCAAAGATGAGCACTGTAAGAACATTGATTTCTTGTGCTGCAAACTTTGGCTGGCCATTACACCAACTTGATGTTAAAATGCATTCTTGCATGGTGATCTTCAAGAGGAGGTGTACATGGAGATTCCTCCTGGATTACATAATCCTGAGGCAATCGGAAAGGTTTGTCGATTGAAGAAATCTTTATATGGTCTCAAGCAGTCTCCACGGGCGTGATTTGACAGGTTCAAACGCGCCATATGTGGCATGGGTTACAAACAATGTAATGGAGATCATACGGTTTTCTACCACCACTGTAGACGTAAGATTACAATTCTAGCAGTGTATGTGGATGATATTATCATCACTGGTGACGATGAAATAGAGATTGCACGTTTGAAGGACAATCTAAATAAGCAATTTGAGGTGAAAGACCTTGGTTCCCTCAAGTATTTTCTTGGTATTGAGATTGCTCGATCCCCAAAGGGCATTGTTCTCTCACAGAGAAAATATGTCCTAGACTTATTAAGTGAAACCAGCATGCTTGGGTGTCGGCCTGCATCAACACCTATCGATCCAAATCACAAGTTATGTGCTGAATCTGGTGATCCAGTGAATAGGGAGAGGTACCAAAGGCTTGTTGGACGACTTATCTACTTATGTCATACAAGGGCTGACATCTCTTATGCCGTAAGTGTTGTGAGTAGATATATGCATGATCCGAGGAGTGGGCATATGGATGCTGTTTATAGAATACTTCGATACTTGAAGAGTAGTCCTGGAAAGGAACTCATGTTCACAAGCCATGGACATTTGAACGTGGATGGTTATTGTGATGCTGATTGGGCTAGTTGTCTTGATGACAGGAGTTCAACTTCTGGTTATTGTGTCTTTGTTGGTGGAAACTTGGTGTCATGGAGAAGCAAGAAGCAACAGATTGTATCTCGTTCAACTGCTGAAGCAGAGTATAGAGCTATGACATTGGGATTGAGCGAGATGTTATGGTTAAGGAATCTCCTATCACAACTAAATGTTCTAAGGAAAGGTCCTTTGAAGCTTTGGTGCGATAACAAAGCAGCCATTAATATTGCTAATAATCCAGTCCAGCATGATAGAACAAAGCATGTCGAGATCGACCGTTTCTTTATTAAGGAGAAGTTAGACAATGGCCTACTAGAGTTGAGTCATGTAAATTCAAGAGGTCAACTAGCAGACTGTTTAACAAAAGGATTAGGAGTGAAAGAGTGTAATATGGCATGTAACAAGATGGGAATGATAGATATCTATCATCCATCTTGAGGGGGAGTGTTGGGCTGTATGTCTTTGAAACAAAGGGCTCAAGAGCCCATATACCAAATATATATGTAGGTAATGTCTATGGAATAATCTAGAGATAGATACTTCCTAAATTCTACACAATAAACTTCAAAATATTTCTTCATGATGTTGCTGTCATTATAGACTAGTTTCGCCAGAGTAGTTTTCCCAGAACCGCCTAGCCCAACAACTGCAACTGTCTTAATTTTCTGTTGGTCATTAGTCTCCATAAGCTCAGATATCAGTCGAAGCTTCAATTGATCCCTCCCAAATATCGATGGCTCATCCACACTAGTCAATGATGGCACCTCTCCTATAGTCTTGCTTATATGTGGAGCATGATGATCCACTGACATACTATTTGTTATTGTGCAGTAGTCGCTTCTTCCCTTCACAATTGCATCAAATATCTTCTTTATTTCCTTGATCTTGTGAGCTATCTTGTCTTTTAAGACAACTGATTTTGGTTTTGTCCACAAGTATTTCATCACAATATTATTGAGACCAGCAGCATTTTCACCAAGTTTCTCAGCCTCCATATGGAATTCATATACTAAATCTTCAGCATCGTAGGCAGCGTCTTTCAATCGTTTCAGCCAATTCGAGGACTTCTGATTACTTATTGCTTTGTCGCCTACTTTTTCCAACCAGTCATTGATCCAGTCAACTAGATCCTGGAGATCCTCAAGATCTTTGGTCACACCAGCTATAGCACTGAACTCTTTGGTTACCAGTTGAGCTAACTTCGTCCCGACGATCTTCAATATCCCAGATATTGAAGCAGCTTCTATTGCACCCATATTTTGAAAGCGTCTCTTTTTCTGAGACCCTGCAAAATAAATTTGAAATGAGCTGCTACCTCTACAATAATTTGCAAAATGAGCTACAATGATCTTTGTGTTTTATGACTAATGTAACTTTCTTATGTGTCCGAGACACTAAAGCAGCTTGCAGTGGAGCCATATTTTTGAAACTGTCTCTTTTACTGAGCTGAGACCCTTCAAAATAAAGTTGAAATGAGCTTCTACTCTAAGAACTATTTTAAAAATGACATTCTCGAATCCTTATGTTTTATGCCTTAACATGTACTCCATCATATTTTATTAACATGATATTTCGGAAAACAAGTTCACACAAAAAACAGTGCAAATTCTTTGTCCAAAACGTCATCAAAATAAAACCAGAGGTAGTATGTGCCACGTGTGATTATTTGCAGCTATAAGGCTCTCCGCACTGGCGAACTGTAAACATTCCTTCAGTAACGTTTAGAGGAAGGAGGAGCCGCACCGGTCTCCTGGGACAATAACGCTAAAGAAGAGGAACGCCCCCGTTACGCTATTCTCAAAGGGCTTCCAGGGCCTCCGCCAAAGGCGTCGCCGCACTGCGCCGGGCCCACCTCGCGACGCGCTCGCCTTCCACGGCCACTGCCCCAACCACTTCGCGCGCGTGGATGGAGGCGCGCCCGCCGGAGCCTCGCCGTCGCTGCGCCGCCCGCCCAAGCAGAACAAATCGAATCAGAAATCGAACCACAAATCGAAGATTGGAAGCACAATCGATTGGAAGCACACATTTGGAAAAACTAAGAACAGATCACATTGAGCAATCGGGAGTCAACAAATCGAAATAAGAGGAGTTGCCGCTGCCTGGGGAAGGAGGAGTAGGGAGAGAGGATGGGGACGGAGGAGCAGGAGGCCGAGTAGCCGGAGTCCGCCGCCGTCCCGCCGTCCAGGACCTCCCCGCCTCCACCGAGTCCGCCGCCGCCCGGCCGTCCAGGAGCGGAGGTCCGCGCCCGGTTGGCCGCCGTCTAGTCCGTCGCCAGCGAGGGGCGCGTCGGGGTGGAGGACGAGGACGACGAGGAGGTCATGACGGCGGCGGCGATAGGATGTGGTGGTGGTGGCTGACAGAGGGGGGAGACATGGGCGGGCCGGAGATGGGCGGGGAGGAGGGTGCTGCCGGCGACGCGCCGCGCGGCGGCGAGGTCGCCGCGCTGCAGCAGGTCGGTGGCCAGCACGAGGTCCCGCGTCGCGAGGAGTGGTGGAGCTGAGCAGAGAGAAGGGGCGGCGGTAGAAATAGGAAGAGAAAAAAAAAGAAAGATGAGAAAAAATAGGAGAGAGAAGAGATGGTAGTTGGAAATGGTTGAATAAAATATGTGGTAGTTGGGATAGAGGAATAATATAGAGGAACGATGGGTGCGGGAGAAATTAGTATAGAGGAAAGAATCTTGATGACCAGGATAGAATATTCCTTTTAGAGGAAGGAAATAGAGGAATACGAGTGCGGAGAGCCTAAGATTGCCCGCACCGGCATACGCTACCGCTTCCTGAAGGAAGCGGATAGCGGAAATGGAGCTACACCGGCATACGCTACCGCTCACGCTATCCAAGCGGAAGCGGCGCCTTCCGCTATTCTAGCGAAGGAGCGGGGACTCGCTATCGGTGCCCGTGCCCCACCTCGCGCTCGCGCGCGTCGCACCCAACCGCCACCGCAGGAGCAGCCGTATGTCACCAAATCGAAGCAGGAGCAACCGCACCCAATCGCTCGAAGCACAAATCACCAACTCGAAGCACCCAAATCACCAATTCAAAGCGCAAATAATCGATTCGAAGCACAAATCGCCGCCGCGAGCAGTAACAGCCGTCTGCCGCCGCCAACCGAGAGAGAGAAAGAGAGAAATCGAAAGAGGGAGAGAGAGATCGAGGAGCAGCAGCAGCCGTCCGCCGCCGCCGGCGGATCGAGCGAGGCGAGCTAAAATTCCTTCGTCTTGTACAAATCTCCAATCAAAATAAAAATCCCCAATCCAGGCGGAGCCGGCCGCGCCCTCCGCGGCCCCTCCTGCCCCTGCCGGTGCCGCGGATCCGGAGGAGGACGACCGCCGGCGCCGCTCCGCCTTCCCCGGCAGCCGCGACCGAAGGCGGAGCGTGCCCGGCCGGGGAGGAGGCACTGGGAGGCGAGGCGGCGCGGGGAGGTGGGGCCGCGGGGAGGAGAGGGCGCCGCCGGGGTCGCGCCGCCGCGGGGAGAGGAGAGGGTGCCGGCGGA
Source organism: Eragrostis nindensis (assembly GCA_012490785.1). Classification (NCBI taxonomy): domain Eukaryota; kingdom Viridiplantae; phylum Streptophyta; class Magnoliopsida; order Poales; family Poaceae; genus Eragrostis; species Eragrostis nindensis. The sequence continues at coordinate 166,153 of JAAXCT010000966.1, forward strand.
GACAACGAGGGAGAGAGCGAGAGCTCGCGAGAAACAAGTCGAATCCGGCGGAGAGAACGGGGGCGGCGGAGAAAAAAAGAAAAGGAAAAAAAATAGGAGAGAGAGGAGAAGGTAGTTGGAATGGTTGAATAAAATATAGTTAGTTGGGATAGAGGAAGGATATAGAGGAATGATGGGTGCGGGAGAAATTGATTTAGAGGAGAGAATCTCGATGACCAGGACGGAATATTCCTTTTAGAGGAAAGATATAGAGGAACACGAGTGCGGAGAGCCTAATGCATGATTCGTACAGACAATGGTCTGCCATATGGAATGGATGTGCACAAATTGGTGAGTGGTAGTATAGACGACATCTGACCTGGGAAATATCACTTGAGCCTTTGTGCTCCTGAAGCAATTCTGTGCAAGCAAACTCTTATCTTTTCTGGTACCAACAGGAAACAACATGCATGAGAGAAAATACAGGTTGTCACATGAAAGTGAGCTATTTAAATATAGGGTTATTAATATACCAAAGCCTCCGGCAGAAAAGAATAAGGAAACTATGTTCCACTGATTTCGGCATTCAGCGTCCTCCCAGGGAAGAGGCAGAAGTCAGGTAGATTTATTTATCCAAGGAAGCAGCTGATGCCAGAGAAGAAACTGATGAGCTTAATAAGAGCAAAAACGAAATTAAGAGGATATTCTGGTTCAAAAGATAACAGATACCTTGAGATCTGACAACCGTTGTATCTCATGCAATTCCAAAACGTTTCCTCCACGCAAATCAGAGCACCCCGCAACCCCCCAATGTTTCCTCCACGCAAGTCAAGGCATGCAGGGTCTGGGCTATAGAAACTCACTCATTGCAACTCTATCCTGGTGAGTGGTTGCAAGACGAATTAAACGAAGGATTTTTCTCAAGAAGGTATATTATCACCTATCGAGAAAGAGATAATGCATGCAAAGTAGGATGCACGTACCCAAAGCATATAGTACCCAGTACGCGCCATTTAGATACTGCGTGCATAGCTGGAGATGCCATTGCTGACGCGACGATAAATTGTTTTAGAACACTACACCGATCGTTTATAACATTATTATCACTTCCTTCAAGATAGAGACGCGCAAAATTTTCTACATCGTCCCTCAACAAACTCCCTGGGCCGTTTCTCCGGTTTGACTATGTGCCAACCTGCCCCGCGCGGCATCTACGCGTGTTCACAGCCAAACCGGAGCAGAGGAAGCAATGGCCGGGCCGCTCGTCAGCTTCCATCGGTGCGGCAAAGTCGTCCTCACAGCCTACTATAAGATGCAGGCGCGGTTTTCCTGCAGCAGTCGACGTCAAATACGTCGCCCGTCCAGTCCAGTAAAAAACATGCATCTTGATGGCATTTCCGCGAACAAGTTGCGGGCACGCGTGCCATGGCAGTGATATTTCCAACCAAATCATACAGGTCCAAGCACCATTGGTACACGCAGTGATATTTAGAAGAAAGCACTTGCACGCGAAGAGTGCACTCACCTTGGCTTACGGCGAGCGCGCTTGCGATTGCCGGCGCCGGTCATGCGGAGCCCGGGAGGTCCGGCCACCGTGCCGTCGCCCTGGAGGCAGGGACGTGAATGTCGGGGACATTGACATTGCCGCGCCAAGGGAGGTTGCGTGCGTTGGCCGTAGCGCTGCAAGCGGGGCGGGCCGCGCCGCAACGCCGCTGGGCCGGCCCACGCCGCAAACCCGCACACGGCCCGTTTAAGCGCCCGCTTCGCCGATGCGGGCGGAAGCGGCGCGGCTCGCGGGACTCGCGGCGCCGCAATCCGTCATCCTCGCGAGTGCCTAGCGGCAAGCCTGGACGGACGGGGGAGGAGGAGCCTGCTCGTGGTGCAGCGGCTCGTGCCCGGCGGCGCCCGGATGGACACGGCGTCCATGCTCGACGAGGCGGCCAGCTACCATGACCGTCGTCGGCCGCTTCGACGCCAAGAAGCTGCTCAATTGCGTGTCCAAGATGACCAAAAAGAAGGCCGACCACGCCTTCCCGTGCCTACGCCAGCATCCAGCACCAGCCCGTCGTCGACACGTCCTCCGCCAAAGTAAGCTGAGCCCCATGGTGCACACCAACTGTTCGGTACAATGCCTTGCTCACATCACCCGCTGCTTACTCTGCTATTTCTCTCCTCTGATGAAGTATTTGCATGTGGATGACATGCTGCACTCATATACTTGTAACGCTACATGATGTAAATGTATTACCCAGTAATCTTCCGTAGCCATTGTGTTATGTTCAGACCAATAAAAATTGCCATTGTGACTAGTAGCATCTCCTGTTGCCATTGTGTTCTGTTCAGACCAGTAAGAATTGCAGTAAGAGTAGTTGCACTTTGACTTTGTTTGTGGAACAGTAAGAATTGCAGTAATAGTAGTAGCACTTGTTTTCATCCGTGTGTGCCATCGTGTGTGAACTACTGTTCCTTTTCTGAATCTAAACTATTATTCCTTTTCTGAAACTAAACTACTATTCCTTTCTGATGTTTATGCAGCTCCAAGATGGAGATAAGCAATCATCACCTAAGAAACGGAAGTTGTCAAGTCTTTCACAGGAGATAAGCTATCCTGTGATGATGAGTTGGACTGTGTCATGCTAGCTTGTATCTGTTAGCAGAAATAATTTATTGGATCTTTCAATACCAGTCTGTCTTGATTGCAGGGTTCCAACTATGAAATATATGTCTGAGTTTGTTCATGTTTTCTTTCAACTAAGATAACATTATTACTCTGAGGGGTGAATTGTTGTGGAAAATCAGTGATAGTAGCAGCATTGCCTCAAAACCTTTTATTTGTTTGTTCTGAAGAACTGCCTAGAGTTTGTGTTAGAAGCATTTTTAGGTTTGTCTGGTTCACAGGGCGTCAGGCAGGACTAGAATCATTTTATTCTGTCCAGGTGCATTATCAAACTATATTGTTGATGGACTTCAAGGCCGTGTCCTTGCTGTTCCAATCCATTGTTCAGAAAAAGGGCAGGTGCAATCAGTATGTGAGTTTCTTTTAGCTGCTATTGTACTGCCTTTGCAAAGCATGCTAAACGATCTCATGTTAACAAGCTGAATGATCTACAGCAATACCTTCAAAGAATAGATGTCAGTACGTCGTGCTGTGATGCGGTGACCAAGGATTCCGATTCATGAAATTAGATTATTAGAGTGAAGCTGATTTATCTTCAGTTTCGTTCTTGCTTATCAGGCCATTCGACAATTGAACCAATACAGGCAACACGACCGAGAGAATCCAAGTCAAGGGACGGCAAGACATCGTGCACCGAATGGCGGCGTGCAAGCGGCGCGGCTTGCGGCAGCCCGCCAAGAGCAAGCAGCGGCATGCGGGCCGCCGCATCAGCCCGCTTCGGCTGATGCGGCGGATGCGGCACGCGGCGCGGGCAGCCGCATCCGCCCCGCTTGCAGCGCTAGTTGGCCGCGCGGGGGAACACGCGCGCGTCCTACCCATCCAGCAACCGCGTCCGGCGGGCCAGCCGGAGCGCCGGTCGCCACCGTGCGTACGTTCTCCGTGCACGTTGATGCGTAGTGCGTTCCCAGTGGAAAAATCGATCACTACTGTAGGGCAGCTGTTGTGTGTAAAATTGTGTATGGCCGGCCTGCTCATTCTCGCTTATATATGTTGCCATGTTGGTACGGTATCTACAATATGCGGCCCAATAGTGTTCCTGGGCCGTATCAAACAGCTCCTTTGTTAATTCCTTTTCTTTTTATTAGCACTTGTGTATTCAGCTGCATAGACGTGCTAGAGAAAGCTTCGCAGTGCCTTACAGCCAGTGCCAAAGAAATGCAGTGTGCCCAGATACTAGGCAAGTATTTTGCAATGCAATCATGATTATAGAGATATATACGGAGTTAAATGAGCTCATTGTGACGGCAGACAAAATAGGCATGCCAGTGCTGGTGCATACAACAGATGTTGTACTCTCATCATGATAGGATTACTTTATGAATTACCCTCGTGTCAGGCTAATTGACATGTAAAGAACAAATTAATGACAAGAGGGAAGCAACAAATGAACCCAGCTCAGCCTTTGATATCCAATTGTTGTTTGAAAGAAAAATATGTATGCCCAGTGTGTAGAAATCACATAATACACACCTGTAACAACATAGGATGTTGTACCAAATTTTTTGACATGTTGCTTGCAGTTGCATAGCCTGCTTGGGTAAACTGTGCATTGGAGTATGGTTCTAGTGCGAGACTGAAGCTCAATCTTGCTAAGGTAACTGCTTCGGCGGCTTTGGGTCTAGCACTAGACGTTTTAACTCAAAGACAAAGACCAGAACGAGCTGCTGAGACCATCTTGCTCGCGTGTCCTGGGCTCCTGGCACTGCAGGGTGTGCCATACCAAATACCAATGTTTGTACATTCGGAGCAAAGAATCATCTGCTCTTGCCATTCCCTTACTGCTTCAAGCACCATGCATCAATCTGTTATTAACTCGGCACAAATTCCATGAGTCAGAAAACAGACCTGGCCACAGATCGACCACATATAGGGAACTGGAGAAGAGAAGAACAAAAAAATCACATGTTTTGTGTACCTTTCCAGTGAGTAGTGCTGATATAAGAAGGCAAGTATAATCAGATTTTCCAGAAAGAGAAGACTTCATGTAATCCTGGACATTTTTCAAAACAAGTCAAAAAGGAGACTATTAAGACGCTACGGCATGGCACACAAATACAAATCCAACGAAAAATATAGTGTATGGATAAATGGGGAAGAAACAGAAACACCTCACATGGCCACTATGCTTGTTTTGCTTGTGATATGACGCGGAGATGTGCCGATCACGAAGATGGCCCCGTTAGTATCAGATCCGGAATATGGGAAACAAGGTGCCAATCCTCCCCTACTCCTTCCTTGCAACGCCTAACCAGCTTGGGACAGTAGCATATCCCTAATTCCTCTAGATCAGAAAGGTGTTGTATCGAGCGGGGCAAGCATGTAAGGCCACCACAGCTCGCAATCCAGAAGCGTCGAAGTCCAGATAGTTCACCCAGCCACTCTGGAAGCTGTGTGAACGCGTCACAAAAAGACAAATCTAGATATTGTAGTGAGGTAAGACGCTGCATGCACTCGGGAAAGCAAGTCAGAGCTGGCAATTTAGACATGATAAGGGTATGAAGAAAGCGGAATTCCCCGAATTGATCAGGCAGCCGGTGGAGGGCACTGCAATCTTCTATTGAGAGTCGTTGGAGGGCTTTGAGGTGCTCTATTGATTGAAGAATGGACATTTTTGGGAGACCTTCAATGGACAAACTCTTTAGAGATTGCAGTTCCCCAAACCATTCTGGCAGCACCCAAAGATCATCACAATGTCTTATGTTCAGTGTAACGAGGCAGGTGAGGCTCCGCATGCTCTCGGGTAATTGTGTTAGGCCTTTGCACTTGTAGATTTCTAGGGCATGAAGCCCAGAGAGGTGCCGCAGCATATCACAACCAGATGATGATCCTATCAGTCGCCCAAGCTTTAGTTCTATGAGGTGACCAGGCTTCAAATCCACAATACAGGACGAAGATGTAGACACATCGCCATCAGCATGGCCCGGATTGAAGAAGGAACCTGATGATAGCAATTGCTCATTGCTTCCCTCCAATGTTAGTCTCTTCAAAGACAGCGGAAAGTACGGCTTCACAATTAATTTCGGACAGTCACTTATTACTAGATCAGAAAGGTGAGGGAAACAATAGTGTGCTTCCACTTTTTCCTCCCCATATGCTAAATTGGTTCTGGTGGTAAGCAACTCTACCAACTTAGGCATTCTTCTCAGGCTCAGAATCTTTATCCAAGGCAAATCCACAAGTCCCCCCAGATGCTCCAAATTTGTTAAATTTTCCAACACTAGTTCAATCAAACAGGAGAATTGAGCTGGATTGCTTTGCTCTGGCATGTGTATATGACCCAGATCATAACAATCACTTTGATTCATCATCCAACGAGGCAACTGTGAACCCCGATAACCGCTAACTGTCAATTTCTCAATTTCTGATGGTGGTTCAAGATTATTGAGCAAATCCAGATCTTTTTTCATGTCTAACAGTAACTCCTCTTCCATCCTTCCTTCGTCAGACACTTCTAATGTGCCCCTAGCCCAAGGCTGCTCTCTTAAATACCAATCCAACGACAATTCCCGTATGCCATTCTTTCTCTTTAAATGAACCTTTTCTGCGTCACATGGATCCTTAACACTGTTAATATTTCTAATGTGCAATTGGCTTTTAGCTTATCAAGATTTTCGAGCTCTGAGATCCTTGCATGATTGGTTCTATCTGCTATAACAAACAAACCCAACTTTTGTAAACGAGTCAGTTGCCCACAACCTGCTGGCAGGCCACACAAACTGTTGCAATCCTGTAGATTCAAAACTTGCAGCTTTTTTAAATTACCTATATCTTCAGGTAATTCAACCAAAGTCCACCAGCTAGAAAGATCTACATACTCTAGATGACTCAACAAAGTGATGCATTGAGGCAGGTGTCGGAGGTTCGAACAATAAGATAAGGTGATAGTCTGTAAATTGCAAAGATTTGCAAAAGATTCTGATGACGGCAGCTGTTGCAAATCTATGCAATCCACAATACTAAGGACCCTAAGTTTATTGATGTTTGCAATGGAATCAGGTATGTCTTCCAGTCCACATTCAGATAGGTACAGGCTTTGAAGATTATCACAGCCACCAATAGACTGAGGTAAACTCGTGAGACTGGAACAACCATTCAGTTCTATCATTCTCAGCTTTTTAAGCCTACCAATAGATTTAGGTAAAGTTGCTAGTCTGTTGCAATCTATAACATGAATGGCCTGCAAGTTCCAACATTGTGAGATAGCATTTGGGAGTGCCTCACAGTTAACGTACGAGATTTCAAGGTACCCAAGGCGTTCAAACTTGGATATAAAGAGAGGCAATAAAGCTGCTCTTATGCGCTCCAGTATAATAGTTCTAACACAACACTTTTTGTTCATTGGCTTGTCAAATGTAATGTTACCCCCAGACATGTAGACCACTCGGACCTTGTCAAATGGTTTGCTGTCAAACTCCCCTGTGCCTCCAGTCAAAGATAAATATCTGCACCTCTTTATATGATCAGTAGTTGATATCCCAGACACAAATTCATCCTGTAGAATTTGTCTACTGAGATCATGAAGCAGGTCATGCATTTTGCATATTATTTTTTTTCACCAAATATAGGCTGATATTTTTCTAGATCTTGAAGAAAACCCACATTGACAAGAGATTCGAAGCAGTCAATTCCAACATCTTCTGGTTGTTGAGCTTCATTTGTCAGATTGATGAAGCCATGAGCTATCCATTGGGAAATCAAATGGTTCCTGTTAATTACATAGCCTCTTGGGAATATAGAGCAATGTGTAAAACAATGCTTTAGATGATGTGGCAAATGAACATAGCTCAAGAACAAGCAATTTGATACTCTATGTTGCTCATCCTCGACATCTAGTAAATTACTGTCTCTTATGGATTGCCATTCTATTATTCTTTTCATTCCATGGAGGACACCTGCAAGAACTTTGATCGCAAGTGGCACACCACAACATTTCTTCACAATATCTGTTCCCACTTGTTGGAATTCAGGATCCAAACCTTCCATGGCCCTTCCAAAACTTCCCAGAAACATGTTCCAGCTATCCTCCTCAGACAAGAATGGCAAATCACACGCATATGTAGAGTCCACAGCTTCTGCAACTTTTCTACTGCGAGTAGTGAGCAAAATACTACTTCCAGGTGCACCACCCCTTAGATTTACCATAAATTGCTCCCACTGAATGCGGTCCTCAGTCCAAACATCATCCAAGACAAGTAGGAACTTCTTTCCAGCCAAGTGGTTTGAGATTGTTCTGCTCATACGCTGCAATGAATGGTGGTTTGCCTTGACACCATCAATAGCCTCAAACAACTTCTCTACAAGCTTCTCAACAGCAAATTCTCTTGAGACACAAACCCACAATATAACTTCAAAATGTTTCTTTACGATTTTGCCATCATTATAGACTAGTTTCGCGAGAGTAGTTTTCCCCAATCCACCTAGCCCAACAACTGCAACTATCTTAATTTTCTGTTGGTCATTAGTCTCCATAAGCTCAGATATCAATTGAAGCTTGAGTTGGTCCCTCCCATATATTGATATCTCGTCCACGTTAGTCAACGATGGCACCTCCCCTATTGTCTTGCTTATATGCGGGTCATGATGATCCACCGACATACTATTTGTTATTGTGCTGTAGTCGCTTCTTCCCTTCACAATGGCATCAAATCTCTTCTTTATTTCCTTGATCTTGTGAGATATCTTGCATTTGAAGAGAACTGATTTTGGTTTCGTCCATAAGTATTTCATCACAATGTTATTGAGACCAGCAGCATTTTCACAGAGTTTCTCAGCCTCCATATCGAACTCATATACTAAATCTTCAGCATCATAGGCAGCGTCTTTCAATCGTTTCAGCCAATTTGAGGACTTCTGATTACTTATTGCATTGCCGCCTACTTTTTCCAACCAGTCATTGATTGAGTCCACTAGATCCTGGAGATCCTCAAGATCTTTGGTCACACCGGCTATAGCACTAAACTCTTTGGTTACCAGTGGAGCTAACTTCGTCCCCACGATCTTCAATATCCCAGATACTAAAGCAGCCTCCATTGCACCAAGATTTTCAAACCATCACTTTTGCGGAGACCCTGCAAAATAGATTTGAAAGTAGTAACTACTTTAACTTTCTTTTATACACAGTACACATGTTTGTGTTATTGGTTGCATTTATCATTTGTGCCAATTTGCTATCATGTAAATGATACGTGCAGGTAAATGATCTGACCACACAGAATCTGTGGGCACAAATTGTTGGTTTCATCTCGGCTTGGTCAAGACTTAAGGGGTTAATTATCCTTTAATTAGGCCCTGATCGAGGGCTACTTACCAAACAAATGGCTATATCCCAACTCCCACACGCCTATAAGAAGAGAACCCCAACACATAATGATGGTGATTAAGGATTTTGAGAGTCAAGAGTCTAAACCATAATTCCTACCGATCCAAGGAGGCCTGAAGGGGAGTTTTTTTTTAATACCGAAGTCAGAAGGGGAAACCCCAACCTGTTTTTATTTTTTATTTATTCTAGCCTGGTTTAATTCGCTCCCACAGGGAGTCGATCCCAGGTCTCTAACCACTAGGCTAGAGGCCCTTTCGCGAGGCCTGAAGGAGAGTTGAAGACCGAAGCCTATCGCCGGTGGCTTGCCAGCGTTCAACCTCTGCAGGAGCAAGAAGGAGGTGTGTGTCTACTCCGCCACCCAATGCATGTTGTGCCAAGCAGGCTCGCAGACATCAGTGCCCATGTGAGCACTCTTATGGTTAAGGTCAGTATTAATTTCGTTTTTGGTGTTCATGTGAATAGGCTAGTAGGTCCTAACAGGTCCATAACAATTTGGCGGCCCGTGGGTTTTAGTATTGATGATGTCTGAATTGGAAAATATCACTTTGGCGTTCGCCCTACCAATGTGCATCGTTGCAAGCAAACTCTTCTTAAATCCAGCATTAACAAGAAGCAATATGTATGAGAAAACACATGCTATGACATGAGAATAATATACAGAAGCCTCTAGCAGAGAAGAATAGGGAAACTGATGTTTTATTGATCAAATCCTAACTGAGCAAAGGGAGAACTAGAGTAAAATTATTTACTCAATAAAATAGCTGATGCCAAACAACAAATCGATGAGTGTAACAAGAGCAAGAATGAAATGAAGAAGACATCCTCTGGTTCAGAAGATAGCTGATACCTGAACAACAACTCTGTCCTGTGCAAGTCAGAGCATGCTGGATTCGGTTTGGGTTGCAAAAACTATCTAGGCGCACCTTATCTGAACTGTACTACTGGTTTGCAGAAAACTTCTATGTTTTCAGTGCTTCTGTGGCTGTGATGCAAATGAAGCGATAGATTGTGTCCAGGAGGAGATATTATCACCCATCGAGAGAGAGATGGGCGACGACTTAGAAGATTCAAAGTCTACCAACAATGACAGAACTGGACTGTTGAATGTCCCCATCTGACATAAATTCTGAAAACAAGAATATGAAACTAAAAATTATTTGTTCCCCCTGTTAAAAACAACTAGAACTCCCTTATCATCTTCAGTGACGATACAGGAATGAGGAACCGAGGAAATTTCCAACCATGGTGCTGAGGTCAAGATACAGGCGTGGTTTACCTGCAGCACCACCAGAATTCCCATTTCCCAGAGAAATACCAGCTCGGCCGTCCGCTCTCCTAAACGATCTCGAAGTCAACATTTTCGCGAACAGTTTGTGGGCACGCGTTCCATGCCAATGGCATGGTGCACTGGTTTCCTCGCATTTCATTTGCACCGGAACTCGACGACCAGAAGAAACCACCGCGCACGCATTGTAGAAGGAAAGGCACACTCACCTTGCTTCACGAGGCGGCGGGCGGAAGACAGAGCTAGGCTTGTGTTGGCTTGGCCTGTGGCAAATTCAGCGATTCATCGGCTCGTGGAGAGTAGTGAATGGCAAGAACTGTCTCCCTCCGGCGACCGAGACCCCGCAAACCATATCTGGCTACATCTTCCCCGGCGCCGGCGCCGGCGGTCTGCCAGTGCGTAGCGGACGGCGCCGCCTGCCGCGCTCCATCAAGGAAGGCCGTTCATTTCCGGGACTATGGCACGCATAGCCGCCGTATTTCCGCTCAGGAGCATCAGCAGCCCCGGTTTCGCCGCCGTGGGGGCTCGCCGGAGCGCCGCCGACGCTAGAGGCGAGGACGGTGAAAGGGCCATGTGAGTGAATCAATCCAGGCCGCACACATTGATGTGAAACGGTTACTTCGCCGTTTTGCATAATAGCCCTGAAGTGGATAGCACTTTCTGGTCACGATCCAGTATATTTTCACGTAACCCCCTGGTTTGGATCGCGACTATTGATCGCGATCCAGTATTTTACAGTTTGCCCCTGTGACTTTACATATTAGCCCTCCGTATTCTTACGAACGGTGTCTCGCGAGCTCCCGCCTCGTTCCGCCGCCCGCTCGTTCGCCCGCCGTCCGCCGGCGTGCTCGTCGAGCATCCATCGGAGCATCCGCAGATCCGCATCGCCGTCCCGGTGCCGGAGGACTACTTACGGCAGATCAATCCGTCCCTACGCTGGCGGCTGGCGCTCGGAGCGCTCCTCCCAGCATCCGTTCAATACGCGCCGCCTTCGGCCGTCCTTCTTGGTATGCAACGGCCGTCGGAAAAGCTCGCCGTGATTTTCCTAAAAGGGCGCCGGGGAACCTGCAGAACGCGCACAGAGACACAGCCTAGCTAGCTCGGGGACTGCAACGCCAAGTCCGGCAACGGCCAGCAGCCAGGTGCTCCGATCTGGGCCCGGCCGGACTCCGACCGACGTGCCCTCTCCGATCGACCAGGGCGCCCCACTGAATGAAAACTGCCAATTGGAGTACCATCATCCAAGGTTCACGTTCCGAAACGCTTTGCTGTCTCCTGAAAGTTTGCTTGCTGTGCAGCTTTGGAAGGAAGAACAGGAGAAAAACACGGTTTTTTAAGAAAAAGAAAATAGTTTCCCGTCTCTGCGTTTCTCCACACGGTTATTGCTGTTTTTCTCTAAAGCTATATATAACGGTTTAGTAGTTTTCACTTCCTTTCCTTTTCAGACTTTGATGATGCATGATCATTTTGCCTCCGACTAATGGAGTTGAGCTGGTCCCTTACATTACGTATCCGCAAAAAACAAGACATCTTCAACATATTTGTTCATCGTCGTGCCTCCAGGCACTTGTATCATCAGGGTTCTCTACTGACGCCACTTACATGATCGAAACAGGGCGAAATGGAATACTAGTTTTTATGGATAAAAAAGGGGATTCCATTAACTAGAGGACGATACATTATTATGTTCTTTCTTACTTGTCCATTTAAGAACAGAAAAGTCAAACTCACAAATCTGTTGGCACAATACTCACAGGCTCAGAGCTGGAGTACATTTCTGGGTACACAGTGACAGTATACAATGCCCGCCATCAACAAAAGGTGTTGGTGGGGTTAAAAACATACTAGTCACTACTCTTCACAGTAAACATGCATAGCCAATCAAACAGAATGTAACGAGATGGTGATTAGTGTTTTCCTTTCAGCTAATAATTCCTATGAATATACGCTCTCATTGTTTACCATTAACAAATCCATCTTTGTCTGTTCTCCTTCTCACAATCGGATGGCCACATTAAGGTAGAAGGCGTACTGCGATCTAGTTGAACAAAATGTACAGAATTGCAACAGCCGGTCAATAATCCCAGCCTTATGTGCCTTCTTTGTAAGGACTTAGAAGAATTTAGCTTTTCTGAAAAAGGATGGCCTTGACATGTTAGGGCATATTGGCGCAAAATATGTTTCCATGTACTTCAACCTTGAGGGTCAGAACAGCATTATCCAGTTCTCTTCAGCACTGGAACAGCTGTTTTTCCATAACTGGTGCATACTGCTTACCAACCAGCAGCCAATGCATGTTTTGAAAACAGATTTCAGGACCTCTACTTAAAAAAAAAAATGTCGGAACAGGCATTCTGGCTATGTATGAGTTACGAGAGCTCAAAATTCGACTGAAAACACAAATTATTTTGGCTCGCTGCAGTATAAGAGTTCTGGAAACAAAATCTAACTTTGGACGCAGTCACATCTTTTAGTACATATGTCTGTTAATACTTCTCTAACTTATGAACTCCACATTGGTTACCAGCAGTTTATATGCAAGATAATAAGAAATACCAAATGATGATGTACCAATTTTTTTTTACATGCTACTTGAAATTGTGTCGCCTGATTGGGTAATTGTAAACGTAGATGGCTATTGGAATATGGTTATTGCGCCAGACTGAAGGCTGAAGCTCAATCTTGCTGAGGTAACTGCTCCGGCAGCTTTGGGTCCAGCACCAGACGTTTAACTCAAGGCGAAGGCCAGAACGAGCTGCTCGGACCATCTTGTTAGCGTGTCCTGGACTCCTGGCACTACAGAGCGTGCTTATACCATACCAATGTTTGAAAGTTCAGAGCAATGAATCATCTGCTCTTACCTCATCCCCTTAATGCTTCAAGCACCATACATCAATCTGTTGACTCGGCACAAAATCCAGGAGTCAGAACACAGATCTGGGCACCGATCGACCACATATAGGGAGCAGAGAAGAAAAAATAAATCACAGATTTTGCGTTCCTCTCAAGTAAGTAGTACTCATATAAGACGATGTGTAATCTGAATTTACAGAAAAAGAAGACGTCATGTAATCCTGGACTTTCTTCAAAACAAGAAAAAAAAAGGGAGACTAGTAAGACACCACGGCACAGAAATATTGTTCCTTCAAAAAATGAAGTGTACGCTTAAGCGAGGGAGGAACAGATACACCTTACCTGGCCATGCTTGTTTGGCTTGTAATGTGCAGATGTGCCGATCACGAAATCCCTGGCCCTATAAGTATCAAATCCGGGATATGGGAGACAAGGTGCCAATCCTCCCCCTCTCCTTCCTTGCAACGCCTGACCAGCCCGGGACAGTTGCTTATCTTTAATTCCTCTAGAGCAGAAAGGCGTTGTATGGAGCGGGGCAAGGATGTTAAGGCCCCGACAGCTCTGGATCCAGAAGCGTCGAAGCGCATAGAGTTCACCTACCGACTCCGGAAGCTGGGTCAATGCGTCACAAGAATCCAAGATTACATGTTGGAGTGAGTTGAGGCGCTGCATGCACTCAGGAAGGTAAGTCAGTATAGAGAACGTATAGGCAAAAGAACTATGACGAGGGTACGGAGAGAGCAGAGTTCCCCAAGTTGCTCAGGCAGCCTGTGGAAGGAAGCGCAATTTATTACGTGGAGCCCTTGGAGGGATGTGAGGTGCTGTATTGATTGAGGGAGGATGGGAACTTTTGGGAGACCTAAGATGCTCAAATTCTCTAGAGATTGCAGTTCCTCAATCCATTCTGGAAGCATGCAAAAGTTATCGCAATTTGTTATCTGAAGATCACGGAGGCAGGTGAGCCTCTGCATGCTCTCAGGTAATTGCCTTAGGTCTTTGCACTCATAGATTTCTAGGACTCGAAGCCCAGTGAGGTGTTGCAGCACCTTCCAACTACATGATAATCCTATTGGTCGTCCAAGGTTTAGTTCTGCGAGGTGAGGCTTCAAATCCACAATACAGGACGAAGATATAGACTCATTGCCATCAGCATGTCCCGGATTGATGAAACTACCTGATGGCAGCAACTGCTCATTGCTTCCCTCCAACTTTAAACTCTTCAAAGACGGTGGAAAGCGTGGCTTCACAATCAATTTTGGACAGTCACCTATTACTAGATCAGAAAGGTGAGGGAAACAATACCGTGCTTCCACTTCTTCCTCATGTGCTAAACTGGCTGTTGTTGTAAGCAGCTCCACCAACTTAGGCATTTTTCTCAGCTCAAGAATCTTTATCCTAGGCAAATCCACTAGTCCCCTCAGATGCTCCAAATTTGACAAGTTTTCTAACACTAGCTCAGTCAGATGGGAGAATTGCGGTGGGTTGCTTTGCTTTGGCATGCGCATATCATCCAGATCACAAGAATGATTTTGCTTGATCATCCAATGTGGCAACTGCGAACCATGATAACCACTAACTCTCAGCTTCTCAACTTCTGATGGTGGTTCAAGATTGTTGAGCAAATACAGGTCCTTTTCCATGTCTAAAAACAACTCTTTTTCTGTCTTTACTTCCACAGACTCTTGTAATGTGTCCCTAACCCAAGACGGGACTCTTGTATACCAATCCAATGACAAGTCACGAATGCCAATCTTTTTCTTCAAACAAACCTTTTCTGCATCACATGGATCCTTCACATTGTTAATATTTGTAAAGTGCAATTCGCCATTTAGCTTATCAAGATTTTCAATCTCTGAGATCTTTGCATGCTTGGTGCTATCTCCTACAACAGCTGTGTCCCGTGCGATCCTAAAACATTTCTTCACAAGCACATCAGAGCACGCGGCAATACTTGAGCGTTTCCTCCATGCAAATCAGAGCATGCTGGATTTGGGTTGCAGGAACTTTCTATACACACCTTATCTGAACTGTGTTGCTGGTCTGCAGAAAACTTCCGCGTTTTTGGTGCTTCTGTGGCTGTAATGCAAATGAAGCGATAGATTATACTCAGGAGGAGATATTATCACAATATCACCATCCAGAAAGAGATGGGCGACGACTTAGAAGATCCCAAGTCTACTAGAAAACAAAACTGAACTGTTGAGTGTCCCTATCAAAAATAAATTCTTCCCGAAGCAAGGATTCAAAAATTAAAACTTATTGGTTCCTCTGTTAACTAGAACGCCCTTTCTATCTTCAGTGATGAAAGGAATGAGGAACCGAGGACATGAGGCGCTGGATTTGCTTGGTTGCTGCAAATCCGTGTGAAACTGGCCCCACCGTGCAATTTCCAGCCATGCTGTCAAGGTAAAGATGCAGGCGTGGTCCATTCCAACAAGGCCAGAATTTCCAAGAACCACACTAGCTCGACGTTTAACGCATCGACCGTCCGCTCCTAAACCCTCTCGAAGTCGACATTTTCACGAACAGGGTGTGGGCACGCCGCACGCGTTCTGTGCCATGGCGCGGTGCACCAGTTGCCTCGCATTTCGTTTGCACCGGCAAAAACATCTCGACAGCTACAAGCACTCGACAACCGGGAACAAGCACCCACTGAACGGTCGCCTTCCGGTGACCTGCCGGAGCCCCGCCGGCCAGTGCCCTCGCGGTCCTCGCGGACGCGGCCGCCTGCCGCGCTCCATCAGGACGCGTAGTCCCCGTATGCTCCTGAGCGGGAATACGGGGACTCATCGCCCGTTGCCGGCGCCGCTGCCGCGGGGGCCCCGCCGGAGGAGCTCCGCCAACGCTGGAACTGGAAGGGAGGACGGTGAAAGAAAGGGGCATGAATGAATCCAGGCCGCAGACCTTGATCCGACGATTGCTTGTGCGTGCATCGTACTATCGCCGTTTTGCAAAGAACAGCCCTGGCTTGGGATATGTATGCGACGGCTCTCGAAGAAGCTCGCCGTGGTATGGCCGCACAGATCCCCGCCGGCTGCTGCTCCGAAAAGCGAGGCTGCACCGCTCCGACCACCGCGCCCAACTGGTGCCACGCCAAAGCTGTCAGTTAGTGATACTACCATCCATCCGATCCGAGGTTCGCGCTACCGAATTTGTGTTGCCGACGCACGAACAAAAATGGCATTCATCTTTGCTTTGCTGTCTCCCGAAAGTTGGTTTTCTGCTCCGCAGCTTTGGAACAGGGAAAAAAAAAAAGGTCGAAGCAAAGGAGAGTGGGAACAGAACTCCACCCCTCAATCCGGCCCTGTCGTTCTGGCCTACTAGTTGGTGTGGTGGGTTTTCAAAATATGGCCCACTAATCATGTTGGGCCTTGTCCCTACCAAACGGAAAGGATGACAACAAAATTCCTTTCGTTTTGCTCAAAAAGAATAATTCCTTTCCTAGTTTTCTCTTTCTTTTTGTGCTCACGTCTTAACTCAAACAATTATTAAGAACCAGCAAAAATCATGCCAATTTACCATTAGAAATTTATTATATGGAGGTAATAGATGCAAGTGTTCTTGTACAACATTGTAGTATACCATTATAAAAGTTTTTTTCCGAGTAATATACCACTACCAAAGTAAGGAGACAGAATTGATGAAGCCCAACTCCAGTTAAATGCCACTTTGCATGTCTTTTTTGGGTAAGAATAAAGTGCCAGCAGATGACCGTACCTATAAAATCTCATCATACAAACAATAGTCCAATCAACCATACGAGATTTTGAGTGCGCACATAACTATATGCTGATAGCACAAAGCTTTTGGGCTCCTCACAGCATTTCAGCCTATATGGCTGCTTCTCGTGTCGACACATCATCCCTCTTTTTTTTGTGGGCTGTCTCGGTGGGCTTTGTCCGATTTCGACAGGCTTTTTGATTATGTAGGCTCTTTTCTACGGGCCTAACTCTAATATGTTGTCTCGGTGGCCCGTTTTATATTGCCTAAGAGGCTTCGAGCCCTCCCGACCCGTGCCCGACCAAAGTTTCGGTGTCCTCTGGGCCGTCTATGATGTCCCTTTGGTTCCATCAGGAGAGATGTGGTCCGTTAGACTCAGTGTTTATAAATGTCCATTCTCATCTGGGCGCGGCGGAGCGCGCCATCCCTCCTAGTAAACATGAACTATAATAGTCTCAAGGCTTCTGAGTGTAGTTGTCAGTGCAACATTATGCTGCTACTTATACAGAAGCTTAAAGCTGTACATCGAGTAGTGCACAAGCATCCAATGGTGGCGGAGCTTGGTTATGACTGGAGGGGCATGGGCCCCTCCTCCACCCTGTTGATACCAGTTGTCCTAACAAATATATATGGGATTGAAAGGTTTTTTTTTGGGGGGGACAAGCATAAGAGCTATATTAATCAACAGCAGGATTACAATCTCAGGTGACCATCTCCCTTAAACAACTGCGTTGTAGATGGTCATCCAGCCACACAAGGGGTAATTCGGAGAAGCTAAATTTACACACACATGTGTTGCATTGTTTGCCTCTCGTCTAACAAAAACAACCATAAAACTAGAGAAATTCCTGCCTAGCTCTTTGATTCCGTGCCATAATCCATAACTGACGAGCAATCATCAACTTTTTCTTGGTCAGGAGAAATGTCATGCCTACTGCTCTCACTGTCTATACATCACGTACACTTCACAAAGAGGATACAATTGTCGTTATGGTGGCTAATTACACACTAGCCAGATCACGCTCCCAGTCTTCTCCTTTATTTTTCTCAAAATAAGGTTGTATATGGAAGTAAATTATTGAGTTAAACATTCATCTGTGTATGGAACGATTTTCATCAATGAAAGATATATTTAACCATAACATGCAATTGATTCCAATAGATAATATAGAAATCTTTGTTCATTTAGGATTCCACTCATCAGAACATTGCATGTAAAAATGACCAAACTTTTGGAATTAAAAAACTAAAATTGTGGAAAAATAAAATAATCTTTGACAATCACATACAAAATCCCTCAACCTTCTCATCTAAACGACATTTGGTTGCCCATTCAACGCCGAGCCTAAGTGGGGTACCCTAGGAGGGTTGAGCTCCTTATGACTTGGCCACCCCTACATCTGAATCCAGAATCCTAGCTTAACCTTTTCCTGCGTCACAACACGAGTTTTACGCTTGACCTGTCCTTAGCTATTAGTAATCGTATTGAAGCATAGTAGTTTTTTGACATGGCGAGTTTGAACTATTGTGGGGTCTACCTTTTTTTTCTCCCTTTGGTTGTAATAATGAACAGCTATATGCATTAGTCAATGCAGAAGCTGAAATATTGAAATATTTTTCTTTTTTTTAAAAAAACAAGCTATTAGCGTGATACAACTTTGATGCACTTAGTAAACGTTATATCCGACAAGTCCTGTTTACATGGGTTCAGAGTGTGGCTATAGTTCTTCAGAGTGTACTTTTTTTTTTTTTTTTTTGAAAAGAAGCAGGAGCACTGCCATTCATTAAGATAGATAAGAGAATTACAACCTAATTTGTACAAGAAAACTAAGAAAAAAGAAAAAAACAATTGCCGATCTGAACTGCCAAACTCAATCTGACCATGTTGACTTGTCGAACTCAATCTGACCCTGACGATTTGCATAACTCAAACTGCCTCAACCACAACGGATTCTGCGGCATCACCGCGGTCTGACCTCAATCTCAGCTTTCAACTCAACAACTTGCTGGTGCATCACACAACTTCACCGTGAAGGCAACCTCCACAGCTCATCGGCTTCGTCGGAACAGTAAAACTCCCCTGCACCACTCGCCGGAACAACAAATGGCCGACATCGACCACCACTGCAGCTTCCACTGCGCGGCACGCCGTCGGTAGCTGGCCCTCATGCCACGCACCTCGGCCCACAATGCACTGCGCCGTGAACCAATTCACAGACTTTGGCGGCCACCGCGGGCCCTCTCTGCTCCACCCCGCTGCTCGCGGTGCCGCTGATGCCGTCTGCTGCTGCCTCCTCCTGGCGCCGCCGCAAAAACCCACGCCGACGGCCGCATGACTACAACCCGCAGCCGTCACGCACAGTCCACACCGGCGGCCACCTCTCCCACGACTCCATCCCGCCGTCGCCGCGCGCAGGCCAAGCCCGCGCCCGCCGCGCGCACGACGCTAACCCGCGGCCGAGGCCGCCGCGCGCAGGCCGCATCCGCGGCCACCAAGCCCACGACGCCAGCCCGCGGCCGCTGCGCGCAGGCCAGAACCGCGCCCGCCGCGCTCACCAACTTGCGGCCGCCGCTCCTCACCATGCTCCTGCCGCGCCGGCAGCCACCGGCCGCGGCCAGAACCACCGCCGACACTCCAGATCCGGACAACAGGGAGCGGGATCCCGTCGTTGCCGACTCGCCGTGCGCCTCGCCGCACGGCTCCAACCCGCCACCGCACCACCAGATCCGTCCGCGCCAACCTCCGATCCGTCGACGCCGGCACCGGATCTACCACCAAACGCCACGAAGGCAGCTCCCCGCCGAGGCCAGAGGCACGGGGCCTCGTCGACTGAGGCTCGGAGGAGAGGAAGATAGCCTCGCCGCCGCCGTCCTTGAGCCCGACCGCAGTCGACGAGCTCTCTGGCGGCGGCGCGGCTGGGGAGACGAGAGGGAGGCGGTGGCGGCGCGGGAGGTTAGGGTTCCGCCCGTGCCGCCCGAGAGGGGGCGACGCGGGGGAGAGGAAAGAAAATATTCTTCAGAGTGTACTCATGGTATCGTATTGAACTAGCATGATTACATGGGATCAGAGTGTGGCTATCTTCGGACTCATGGTAAGCATGCTAAGTACTCCGTATCAATGTAAGGAGCCTCATTGACCACGGAAAGGGCATCTCGATCCATCACTTTTACCGCTGCTACTAAAAAGATGCTTTTACGATGATCCGATCCTTACGAAGTTTATCGGGGGACAAAAACTACTGAACTACCGCGGCGCATTGCATACATGCATATGAGGTATGACTGTGTCAGTATAAACAAACATGTTTCAAACCCTTTGCTGTTCCAACTTCTTCAACGCTTGCAACCGGACGCTCACGCCATCTCCCGCTTCTCCAGGCCTCGAGAGCAGCAGTGGTGAAGAATCTTCTGCCATTCCGAGACGACAGGTAACGAGCCGGCGATTAGAGAATGAGCTTGCATGGCGGACACGGACTTGTGAGCCAGCACAAGGCAACAAAATCCGTGGAGCTCGCCGCCGCTCTACACAAGTCATAGGTCAAACAGAGAGCCGTACTACTGGATGGTGATTAGTGTATTGTTTGGAGCTGATGGTGTTAGATAAGATAATCACGATCTAGTTGATCGAAATGTGCAGATTCCATTAGTGAGTCAAATCACTCACTCCCAATGTGACCACGTTTGAAAACATTCAGAAAATCCAAGAATTCACTCTCACTGCATTGAAGAGCTAGCAGCACAGAGGGGAAGCAAACAACAACAGCCTAGCTAGACCCCGACGGCCTCGTCTCCGAACATGCTCCCAACTCAAACCACTACAAAAAGCATTGGTGTGTGGAGTGGAGGCTCACTGACCTTGTGAGCTGAGCCTGTGAGAGTGAGCTGTGACAACACGAGAAGGGACAAGGGAGTAGTCGCCCAAAGCTAGGGCTCGCCCGCCTTGTTTCGACTTGTTGCATGGCCTTGCCCGTGTCTTCACCCCAAGTGGGCATAGAGAACCAAAAACAAGTCGTACTGATGCTAGCTAGCGTCCATTTAAAATGAACTGGTAGGTTTTTCTTGGACCTTTATTCCAGCCTAGCTACAAACCTGGTCATGCACAGGTTTGCAGCTCCTTGGTTCAGTCCTTTGGTCTGGTTCAGTCCTTTGGTCAGGGTTTAGATCATGTATGCATAATTATTGGTGTGTGATTTCAGATCAATTTGTCAATGATTAGATGGGTTAGTGAGTGGTAGCAGCAACTTGGCAGTGCAATTTGCAGCTAATCGTGTACTGTAATCGGGAGGGGGTGGAATCTTAATCTGACTTGGTAGGGTAGAGTTGTTTATTTATTTATGTGTATCTGGAGAGATCTGCCCATGGCTTTACATGAGCTGACCTGGGAAAGGAAGTCTTGTCTGCTCAGCACCAAGTAATCATATCATCATCCATCCCTGAGTTCCTGATCTGCAGATTTTAATTTCCGTTCTATAGTTCTAATAATTAATATTAGGCCCCTGGAAGGGAAGTGAAACAATGAATATTGGAAGGTCCAGCAACATTTCCTGGGGGTTATTTATCTCTAGCCCTCGTCCTTGCCCCATCTTTGCAGTATGTGGTCCTATGTTTGTCTCCATAATAAATACACAAAAAATTGGTAAAATTTGGCTTGATGTCTGAAGCTAGAACAGTTGGGATCTTACTGTTGTTTCTTTATGAGGAGAGACTAGGAAGATGGAAGAACAATATCTTGGGGGCAATATTCCAACTGTTCTTGCTTCAGCATTGAAGTAAATTTCCTGAATCATACTAGTTTAAAATTTATGTGACGCTCTACGGTGAAAACTGCAATATTTGTAGGGCAATTGATTTTCATCGCCTGGACAAATAAAATTCGGATGAGGCCGAGCAGCAGCCGTTGCCATCATTTGATCCGAGTGGCAGCGCAGCATCAGCATGGATGGGTAATGAAAAGTTTCCAGCCTTTTTGGCGACAGCTCACTGCTTCACAAGGCCTATGTGGCCATTTGACTTTGTCCTTTCCACTGACACGCTGGATCCTCTGCGCAGGAGCGAGATGCACGCACAGCTGACCCATCACGAGCCATGCCTAGTTGACATGATGAAAAGATTGGTCCGTGGCGTGACACGATGCAATAGTGCAGCTGCAGTCCGTGCTGCATGGCCAGATCGGATTTCTTTGTGTTTCCTGCATGAAAATAATGGGATTAAGAGCTTATACCAGAAAACGCTGTTGAGAAATGTGAATGCCATACAGTGTTCAATAATTGAAGTCAATGTCAGTTTGGAGCAAGAGTAGTTCTCAACATTAAGATTCTCAACTAATGGAAAAAACTAATTTACTTTAGGCCTATCTAAACTTTGGGGCGCCCACCTCAAAGATAAGGAGGTACAGTACTGCACCAGATAAGAATTTAAGAGTATTTCATTATCATGCATCCGAAAGAAAAGTTACTTAAAACTAAGCGAAAAGGCCAGCGACAGCTCCACAAATCAGTCAAGAAGACGATCATTGTGACAACACTTTCGCTTTAACCCCTGTAGAAGAAAACCATGAGCAAAAGCACCCAATAACACTGCATTTAAATGGGAAAAGTCAATGCACAAGCACTTGTTTGCAACTGCCGCTTTACAGCCCACTCTGTCTGTGAGCCCCAGCAGAAAGGGCAAAATATTGCTACCGAACCAAACACTTTGTTTTACTCGGTTAAAGCACTCCATCTGCCACTAAAATAGTGTCAGTACTTTACTCCAGAGTGAGGTAGGAGTAGCAACAAGACCAGAACAAATAAAAAAGTTGGTGGTGCTGCTAGTAGTTCTTGGAATGAATGCAACCCCCCTCCTCATGATGCAAATGCATTTAGTGGCATTGAAAACACTTGCAAGGGTTTGGTGAGAGGCTGGATTGTGTGACTTCTGCATCTGAGTTGAGCTGTGAGCTTCATCCCCATCTTGGAAGCGAGCTGTGGTGTTACTGCTAGCAGCTGTAGATTTGATTTTCGGGGACTATTCCATTTCGGGTCATCAGTGGTTGAGCATTGTTCTTGCTTCTGCTGCTGAGGGGGGCGAAAAGCGGAGTCAAATCTTTTATTTTTGCTGGCTTTTTTACCCCCTTCTTTGCTGCTGTTCTCTGTTCTTTAATTTGAGTTCTTGATACTGCCAAAAGCAAAAGCCCTCACCTTTTGTTAGGAGGAGAGTAGAGAGTCCAAAAGGCGAAGGCGAAGGGCGTCCTTGCATTTCAAACCCCCACCAATCCCTCCCCATCCAAAGCTCTCCAATTTTCAACCCGAATCTGCCTTTTTCTCCACCTCCAAATCCATTTCCCTCCACAAAAACCTCAGATTTCCACACCCAGGGCTCCGGAGCCAGAGTTCTTCAAAGATCCAGTTTTTTCTCGCAAAACTGCAGTATTTGTGCACTTGTTGATCCAGGAGCGCACCAAAATATCCGCATTTTCCACGGAAATATCTCTTTTTTCCCCATTCCATGCCTCACTACGCTTGTTGATCCGAGCCGCCGCCGAGAAGCTGCGATTCTTCCGCCTGAGAGGCGGTTTCTCGATCCGAGAACTCGGGGGAAGGCCCATGCATCTCTCGCTATGGAAGCCCATCTCCCACTGCGCCGCCGTGCTGCTCGCCAAGAACAACCGGCGGCGCGGCGGCGGCGGCGGTGGTCATGGCAGCAACGGCCACCGCGATGACCCGTCGTCCTTCCTACGGCAGCTGCGCGACGCGCTCGACGCGGCGTCGGAGGACGGTTCCCTCTGCCCGCCGCCGGACACCGCCGGCGCCGACGCGGACGCCGCCGTGTCCCGCTCCCGCTCCCTGGCACGCCTGCGCGCGCAGCGGGACTTCCTCCGAGCCACCGCCCTGGCCGCTGCTGCCGGCCCGTTCAGGTCGCTCTCAGACTTGCCACTCCTCCCCCACGCCATCGCCACCTTCCTCGCCATGTACCCGGACTACGCATCTACTTCAGATGTGGACCGCCTCCGCGTCGACCATTACTCCCACCTTGACGCCCCTGGTGCCGGCAGGGTCTGCCTAGACTACTGCGGCTTCGGCCTCTTCGACTCCAGCTGGGACTCCTCCTCGGGGTCCTTCACATTGCACGAGCTCAATGCCAATCTGAGCAACCACGCGCTCTATGGCGGCGCTGAGCCCTGCACTGTTGAGAACGACATCAAGGAGCGCATCTTGGAGTACCTGAATGTGCCAGCGAGTGAGTATGCGCTGGTGTTCACCGTGAGCCGAGGCTCAGCATTCCGGCTGCTTGCTGAGTGCTACCCATTTGAGAGCAACCGGAGGCTGCTGACCATGTTCGACCATGAGAGCCAGTCAGTGAACTGGATGGCACAGAGTGCGCGGGCAAAGGGTGCCAAGACACGCACCGCATGGTTCCGGTGGCCTACATTGAAGCTATGCTCGACAGAGCTTCGGAAGGAGATTGTGGGTAAGAGAAAAGGGCGACGGCGGGATGCTGCAGTTGGGTTGTTTGTGTTCCCTGCACAGTCTCGGGTGACCGGTGCTAAGTACTCTTACCAGTGGATGGCGCTGGCGCAGCAGAATGGGTGGCATGTGATGCTTGATGCCGGTGCACTAGGTCCCAAAGACATGGATTCGCTGGGGCTCTCGCTGTTCCGGCCGGATTTCATCATAACTTCATTCTACAGGGTGTTTGGTGCAGACCCAACCGGGTTTGGTTGCCTCCTGATCAAGAAGTCAGTCATTGGGAGCTTGCAGGGGAGGAATGGGTGCAATGCTTCGGGGATGGTGAAGATTGTTCCGGTGTTTCCACAGTATCTGAGTGACTCAATTGATGGATTTGATGCATATGACGGGCTTGAAGATGACTCCAGCATTCACAAAGATGAGAAACCAGCATCAAATGGCCAGAATGGTTCCCAGCTGCCAGCATTTTCAGGTGTATACACGTCTGCTCAGGTTAGAGAGACGTTTGAGAGTGATCCTGGTCGTGACAGCAGCTCAGATAGGGATGGGGCAAGCACCATCTTCGAAGAAACTGAGAGCATATCTATGGGCGAGATCATGCGTAGCCCAGCTTTTAGTGAGGATTGCTCATCAGAGAATTCTTTCTGGGTTGATGTTGGCCAGAGCCCGTTGGGTTCAGAGAAGTCGGGCCAGTTCAAGAAAGGGAAACTGGGGTCACCATTACCGTCTTCTTGGTTCAACGGAAGGAAGAATAACAAGAGGATGTCACCAAACTTAACTTCCAGGATATCGAGAAGCCCACTTTATGATGGTCATGTGATTTCTTTTGATGCAGCTGTGCTATCAGTCTCACAAGATACAGACTGCCTGAAGGAAGAGCCTGAAGAAGAAATATTGGAGAACGGGCGGAAAATTCATTTCAGGCAAGTTAGTGAAATACAAGAGGAGCCGGAGGTTGAAGAAGTGGCATGCCAACATGGCGTGAATGGTGATGTGGATCAAAAAGAAAGTGCGATAAGGAGGGAGACTGAAGGGGAATTCCGGTTGCTGGGTGGCAGGGATGGCAACAGCAGACTTACTGGGGGTCGGCTCTTTGGTGTTGACGAGATCGACGGAGCCCTAAGCATGGGACGCAGAGTTTCATTCAGCACAGAGGCTAACATTATTGCTGACAGGCTAAATCGAGCCTCAGATGCTGCTGAAGCTTCTGGATATACATTTCGTGATGATGATGGTTGTGCAAGTGATGGGTATGATGATGCTCAGGACTGGGGCAGGAGGGAACCAGAAATCATTTGCAGGCACATTGATCATGTTGATATGATGGGGCTCAACAGAACTACTCTTAGGTTAAGATACCTCATCAATTGGCTAGTCACTTCACTGTTGCAGCTGAAGTTGCCAGACTCAAAAGGTGGTGATGGTATCTCTCTTGTCCACATTTATGGTCCAAAGATTAAGTATGAAAGGGGAGCAGCTGTTGCTTTCAATGTGAAGCAAAGTGATGGAACATTCGTTAATGCAGAAATCGTTCAGAAGATTGCCGAGAAAAATGGCATATCTGTTGGAATTGGTTTTCTCAGTCATATAAAGGTGGATGTGAACCAAAAACTGTCAAACGGGGCACTAGATATACCTGAGGCGTCATTTTACAAGAATGGTCGAAGAGACAATAAAAGGTGACTGTAAGAGTTGAAGTTGTGACTGCTTCACTTGGCTTCCTTACTAACTTCGAAGATGTTTACAAAATGTGGGCTTTTGTTGCCAAGTTCCTGGATCCCACTTTTCTGGGAAGTGAGCATCTTACAATTGCTGCTGAGTTTTCAGAAGGACAAACTTGAGCATAACATGTAACTTAGCAACAACAAAGGGGAGGAAGGTTATTTTTTTCTCCTTTTGTTGAAACATATATCATCTTTTTAAGTTTTCGAGGGGTAATTGGTAGTGGATGTAGCAGATTTGTTTATTCTTTTACCTAGTTCCTCGATATATGACTTGTTTTGTTCATGTAGAGTTTGCTCAAATATGTACCAGCAGCTCATGAGTAGAGCTCTTTTCCACTGAACAATGTTTGTAAAGCAGCTCACTGGAAATGAATTAGTTTGAGTGATTTGTGATAGTTCAGTTCAGTTAGCTTTGTGTTCACCATTCAGTTTTCACATTTTCAGTTAACATTTCATAATGTGGATCCTGTATATACATATGCTGCTGAATACTGCTTCTCTGTTCATGAAGTGAAGTAAGAATTTCAAATCGCTCTGGATTTAGGTCCCAGTTTTTTTGGCAATTGGCATCTTGTACTAGCAATCTGTTCAATTCCTGTTTGTCTTCTAAAACTAAGACAATCCAGTTGGGCGAGTACCATTGATTTCTTCATGAGCGGGTGTTGTATTGCACAATTTAAATTTTTGTTTGTCTTATAGAGAAGTTGTAGACACCGATATGAAGATTGAGTGCCCTGCTAACTGAAAAAGTATTGGTAATCAAATGCTGTTTTTTCTGCTATCTGTGAGCATATTTGTTCTAAGTTGTCCTCAAGTCTTTACCTCTTTTCTTAAGGCAGTAGTCTTTGCATGTCCTACTATTGGTGTCTGGCACATATCAATGTTCCCTTTGTGCTAATAAACCAAAGTCAGGAAAAGGGGCTGCATATTTATTCTGTGCATGGCTTTTCACAGAGGAAACTCCAGTATGAACTGTTCCAATTTAATTTGTTTAATTATGACTTCTGATGATTCTCATTCGTAGTAGACGTGAATCTGGTACTTAAGACTCGTAACAATTGTTAGCCTATCTGTGTGTCTTGTGCAGCCGTTCTGAAACAATCTGGTGATCTCCTGGTTTGTCGTTCAAGTATAAAGTAAGAACAGTAGAACACACATTGTGGACTGTAATATAAGGAGAACGCGATTGACTTTTTTAGATATTTTGAACTGTCTTTGATGTAGCAACTCTCGTTGTGCTTATGCTTGTGGCAGCTTGATGGTTAACAACGATACCTAACTTGAAACCTGAGTTAAATAATGGGTTAAAGATGAAGAAATTTACTGATTCCAAAGTATTCAATACCTCAACTATATAATTGCTTAATTTTGTTGAAAGCAGAGACATGGCAATCGTAACTAGTACTTATTAGAGTATCAAAGTTTGGCTGAAGCCCTGGCTGTTCTTACATGATCAGGCCTGTTTGGCATGGCAACCTTACACTGCTCATTCAATTTGACAGCCAGAGATGCTGGATAGTCTCCCTAATAATATCTGCATGTAGTACCTCAAATCTTTAATTGTTAGGTTTGTTGAAAGCAGAGAAAGGTCCTTTTATTTCAAGGTATATGAAACTAAAAGGCCTTGGGTTATTTTACCTGATTCAGCTTGACTGATTTGACCTGATGAGTGACTGGTCATTCTTGTTCTGCTCAATCATTTCCACTGTATAAGATGCTCCAAAATTCTTCCCAAGGTTACTGAAGCAGTGCGATGTCATCGTCTTCACTGAACAGGGCAGAGTTCACCAGGTTCATTTCTGGTCTGTTCCTCTCTTCCTACCTGTCATTAAATTCTATCCTTTTGTGCCTAGTGAGTTTTATTTGACATGAATAGATGTTATATATTGTATTGAATGCGGGTTACTTGTAACTTTTGTGCTTCCCCTTGTTGCTGAGACCTTTGCATTGCCACTGTTGAAACTGGTGGTTCTTCGATGTCTTGAGTTGCAGGAGTATCTTGGGAAAAAATGTGTTGTGGCCTATTTCATTATTTTAGCAATTCATTGTTTGCTGCTCCAAGCTAAAAGACAAAAGATGGAACTGACACTAGCATATGTCAGCAGATTCCTTGCAGCTTTTGGTTCTCCAAAGTCTAGATTCCCAGTTGAAGTAATCATGACATGCTTTTATCAGCATCTATTTTCAGTAAAAGACATGATACCGGCGTTGGCTAACATGCCAAACACATCTCGATCAACAGGAAGGTACACGTGTAGGCAGTGTGGTGTTTGGGTCAATTCCGGTGGTGCCTCGCCCTCTTTATCTATGCCTGGAGCTTCGCCATTTGGTGTTGGGGCTGTTTCTCTGCAGGAGCTTCCTTTATAGAGCTTCTTGAAAGGTTAGTAGCCTCTGAATCCTTTTAGATCTTGTTAAAGCAATCAGAACGCTCCTGCATGTATGACTTGTTTGGATCCTCAAGTTTGTAGTTTGCTTTGTCCCTTAGTGTTCCCATATATGACTTATTTGGCCTGATGAGCATATTCATGTTTAGTGTTATGAGAGGTCGGAAATTCACGTAGGCTGAAAAGTTTTCCATTAATTTTTGGGGACAAAGCTCTACATTCTCAAGCAGAGTTTAATTGTTCGAGTTCTGGTTCAGTAACAGTGTTCCCCCCCCTCCACTTTTGGGTCAAAATAGCAGCACCATTCCTGGCCCCAGTATCCTGGATCATGAAAATGGTTTATGTATCACGTAGTTGTGAAATTATCATGCCTGAAATCTTGCTAACCTTGCTGACCTACCATTATGATTTGGCAGGATGGCTGAAATCTTACGGTTATTTCCCGCATTCTTGTCTAGTCAGGGTGTGACGTGTAGGAGCGTTTTGCATTAGTCAGTTATATTTGAATTTAATCAGTCCGTTATATTTCAATTGCTGACCTACCATTATGATTTGGCAGGATGGCTGAAATCTTACGGTTATTTCCCGCATTCTTGTCTAGTCAGGGTGTGACGTGTAGGAGCGTTTTGCATTAGTCAGTTATATTTGAATTTAATCAGTCCGTTATAATTCAATTTCTTCTGACAACTTAGCTCAATTAACATGGCAGGATGGACAAAACTCATGCAGTATGCAAGCAGTGCATTGCACAACATTATTGGAACCATGTAGACGGTCAGAAGTGTTTCTTCAAGGTTATGATGGGTGATTTCAGAAATGGAGTGGTAAGATCTTATATACACTTTCTTTCGTGCATAAGTACATATCTTCTATAGTACAAAGTTTTTTGTTGTTTTTTTTTTCGGCTGGTGAAATAAACAACCTGAGCTACCAATTAGATCTATTGATCTCAGTTCTGGAGCTAGGAAGTTCCTTTTAATTTTTGAGGAAGAAGATGAATAGATGAAAGTTTTGATTTGTGAATCCAAAGAGGATACTGAAGTCCTAGAGTGAAGTAATGGGAAAGGGTAAAAACTCTAATCATGTATGCCCCCAACTTCCAGGGCATCTGGTGTTGACTAACGGGAAGCACACTTAGCAAAATGTTTATTCATACTGAGAGAGAACATTGATGCTTATGAGTTTTGAGTCAACTAGTCATTACTTAAGGTGCCCGTGGTGATTCCTGTCCTTACTTTTTCACTTAACATTCATGGAAAAAGTCTTATTATGTTAAAAAAATATTTTTTTTACTCATGCAGAACATACCAAAAAAATTTGCAACCAATGTCAGAGGGCATATCGCTGAAGAAGTCAAACTAGAAGTGCCAAATGGTAAAACATATTATGTTAAGATTGCCAAGAAACAGAATGATCTGGTGTTTGCATCTGGATGGTCGACTTTTGCAAGTGCTTATGATCTCAAACCTGGAGATTTCTTGACTTTTGCTTATGATGGGCACTCTCACTTCAAAGTTCAAATCTTTGAAGCGAGTTGTTGTGAGAAAGAGCTCTCCTGTGTTCTGACAGACTACACTCCTTCCATTCAACAAACGTGGTTTTCTCAGGGTAATCATATCCATTCAGTTACGACGGAAAGGCTGGCAAAGTATTGCACTGGTAGCTCTAGCCAGAGCAAGAAGACTTCAGAAACAAGTCCAACAAACTCTCCTTCTCAGAATCCAAGTAAATAATTTGAAGTGCTTAACTTACATTTTCAGCACCGCTTACACCATCATAGGTGTGTTAATTTTTCTTGGATGATATTATGCAGATGAAGACTTCCCATCTTCTGAACGCAGTCAGGAACCCATGAATTCAGCTGACTTCCAAAAATCAGCCGAGTGTTGCTTTGTCTTGCCAGCAGGCTACAATATGACGAATGAGCAAAACGACCAAGTTGATGCCCTTGTGCATAAGATTCGACCTCAAATTCCACTGTACGAGACAGCCATGGACAAAACAACTGTGGCTAGTGGATTTCTGGTGCGTTCTAGACATATCTAATTATTTTATACGTTAACTCAGGTGTAGCTTCCTTTTGCTGAAGACCTATTAGATTCGGAATTCCGTCGCTACGCTGTTCCCAAGGACTAGCAAAATCGAAATAGCGAATTCTTGGGTCATCTCAATGTTCAGAAACCACACGTTTCGGATCATCATAGCGTACTTCCACATATCCACTCAGAGCTTTTCGTAATGGATGACCCTCGAAACCATAATCAGTTGATATACTGGTAATCGATGATTGATGGAAACCAGACATATCCCACTGAGCTGATGAATGGACTGATATTCGTACTCGTCTGCACTTGTTTGTACACGAATGCGTGAGTTACCGATACTCAGTAAATATGGACAACTTCAAATCTGCGTTTTCGAGAGTGATACTCCGCTATCGAAACTTGAACCCTTGTATATGCCATTTTAGAAAGCAACAATGAAATGGGTAGTCAGTTTGTACATCTATTCATGTTCCGATCTTTTCATGTACCCATTTCTTGGGTAAATCTACTATATTGGAAAATGGATTATCCATAAATGAAAATAAAGAAAGCTTGATTCACTTCGCCTCTCCACTCATGCCTTTTACCAAGATTTCCGACAAGTCTCGCTCTTGAAGAATGTAAAATAATATAGCTCCTAAATCATTTGTACTAGGCCATGGACAAAGATTATGCTCTCAAACACCTTTCAGAAGAAAATGGGACCATCACACTTTCTCTACCTGATGGTAGCGAGACATGGGCCATCAAGCTGGACATCAACACTGATGGTCGATACACTCTTTCTACTGGCTGGTTGAACTTTATTCATGACAACAGGTTGCAAGAAGGTGATATCTGCATATTTCAACCTTCAAAGGGTGATAATAACACGGTGTTGATATTTCATCCTCTTGAAGAAAGCTGCAGGACAGAGGGACCAGGTTATATGGGTAGTATTTGGAATATCCTTCAGATTTAGCTTTATGGACATACCCATTTTCGATGGCCATATTTGTGATTGTGGCTTCTCTGCAGGATATGCCCCTTCCACCAAGAGTCCTAGGCATGGAGTTGCTAAACCTCCATACATGGCACCACGATTCACCATTCTTAATGACCAGCAGGAGAGGAAAGTAATCAAGAAAGTTCAAAAAATCAACTCAGAGATTCCCATTTATGTGGCCGTCATCCAGTATAGCCATATAAATTCATGCATTCTGGTGAGTTATCATTTTTTTTTTACCAGTTTCAGAAAGAAAAGAAAAAGGATTTTTTTTTAAAAAAAATTATTCCATGTGATACTAGTCATACCATGTGGTTTGTGTTAATGAAATTTAGAAAAGCATCAAACTTCTCTTTGATCAATTCACTACAATCTGTTTCTTTCCTTCTTTTATCATTTCACCTTTCATTTTTTCCATATGCAATCAGCAATTTGGTTCGGAATATGCAAGAATGTATCTCCCATGTAAGGATAGGACTATGAGGCTTCGGCGTCCCAGCAAGGATTATACGTGGAAAGCTGAACTCCGTATCAGTAACAGAAGGCATACACTTGGTCGAGGCTGGAGGCAATTTGCGGATGAAAATAAACTGAATCTAGGTGACATCTGCCTGTTTCAGCTGATGAAAAACAGGAAGAAGCTTACCATGTCCGTCCACATTATTCGAAAAGAGCATTGCGGTTGATCAAAAATCAATGTTTCATGCTGGTGCTTGTGAAATGGCGTTGCCTTCGTATTATGACCATTAATTGTGGCTAAGCTTATCATATCTCTAGTATCCCATGACTCATAAGACAGATTACTAGTGTTCCTTCGATCACCCAGTAAATCAACCATTCCATGTAAGAAACTACTAATGTAATGGATTTGTATGAACTTATATCACCTGAATATGCCGTTTATCGCCATCTACTTTGAATAGGCGAATTATTTCTGATTGTTTGAAAGAGCAGGAGAAAGTAGGTATAAACTTTTATTGTTTGAAAGAGCAGGAGAAACTGTACCTATTAAGTGCGGTGTGCAATTTTTTCATGTGCATTCCTATTTATCAAGCGAAAATGGAACTTTTATATTATGTTGAGAAAATACTTCCATTGTTTTCCTTAACAAGGGATTTTTTTCTCGGAACAAGGTTTTCCCCACCCCCATCCCAAAAGGAGACCATGGTGCAGCATATAGGGATATGACTAGCAAAAGAACGTGAAAATGCCTCGTTTCACCACTACTCGTGTCGAAAATTTTGGACTACTAATTCATGTATAAGGAAAAGAATATTAGGGTAGATGAACATGTGTGCTCGATGCTTATATTAGAATACATGCTTCTTTGTTTCAAATATTTCATTATAAGATTTTTAAAATATATTATCATGATTTTAGTTATTTTATATTTTTTACTGAGTGGCTTGGGCAAATTTATACTTGTTTACCAAATTATTATTGGAGTATTGATCCGGTATAGCTTGAGTTCAAATCCTAGATCTCACCACCTCTAATCATGTTATCTAATATGATAACTGATTAGGTATTATCATACAGGTATCTACTACCTAGGCACATATTACAGTTTACTTGTAGTATCACAATTTTGACTTCCAACAATAGGCACTACGATCCAACAGGTTTGATAGGGCATTCGTTTACAAAAGAAATGCTTTCATGCGTTCTAAGATTTATTAAAAAAAATTCTCTACTTGTTTGAGTATAAAAGCATTATTACACCATATATACATGGGTAATTGCACATGATCAGGTCATAAAACTTACATTTTCGCATGATAAACACCCTTAAATAAAGAGGAGATTTTATTGTGATATCCACTATTAGACCCTTCATGAATTTCTCATTTTTCGTAAATGACAGCATGCATATTATTGCATCGTTTTAGTGGCCGTACGTTACATGTGATTTTCCCATATATGGCAAGTTATAAATTCCAAGAAAAATAAAGGTCCATTGTTGATTGTTCACACAGACCGTGCCGGAGAAAATTGCCAGCAATTTCACATGCTGGATCAGTGAAATCGTCAAGCTGGAAGCCTCAGATGGAAACATGTACAATATTCACGTTTCCAATGATCAGAACAAGCTGGTTTTCAGATTCGGATGGGGGACGTCCTTCAGTGCTTATGAACTGAAGCAGGTTCACTTGCTGCTGTACAGATACCGTGGGGACTCTCACTTCAAGTCCTGATCTTCGATCCCAGCAGATGTGAGAAAAGTATTTTTCCACGTCCTCTTGAACTCCTTTCGCTTTGTTGATCAAAGGGGCATTCATCATGAAAAGTTACTGTCCCGGGAAGGATTTGCGCATGATCAAACTGGTGGATCGAGCCACAGTAGGAAAGCTTCAAAGATGTCTCCATCAGACTCGCCTTCGCAGAGATCAAGTACTCCTGAAGTTCATTCAGTTTGATATTTATAGACCTTCTAGTTCTTTTTCCACTATTTTCCCCTTATTTAATTCCTACATAATAGGTTTTGCAGTAGCAGAAGATGTCCCATCTCCAGAGGACATTCAGGACCCCTCAAATTCAGGTGATCATCAGACTTCCACCGAGTTGCGGAGAGGGGTGCAACCTTACTAGAGAGTAGAGAGAAGAGGGACAACATCGACATACTTAAGAAGAAAATTAGGCCTCAAATTCCACTGTATGTTACACATTTGAACAAGTACTATGTCTGATACATTTCTGGTACGTTTTCAGCTTGCTTTTAGAGTAAAATGTTCAATGGCTCAGCCTACCTATAGTATTTTGAACCCAATGTTCAGTATTCAGACTCTTTAAAATTTGTTATTTGTTGCAAAGGCGCGATAACCTTAACCGGATGAACCTTTGTGACAGATCATTTGCAAGAATTATTCAGACAAACATCTTCCCAATGAAGACCAAACCATCACGCTCGGTCACCCTCGGGACTACAAGGAACGATATGCAAATTTTAAGGTTTCCGCCGCTGACGCCTACATCTTTTCCCCTGGCTGGTCCCAATTCATCCGCGACAACGAGGTTCACGAAGGTGATGCCTTCGCATTCAAAGCGTCAAAGATGGAGAGAAGAGTGACGGTGACAGTTCATCCTCTTCAAGGAAGCTACCAAAGGTGACACACCGAAAGTCTGAAACTTGCACATTACCATGCATTTTTTTTAGATAAAGGAAACGACATTTCCATGTATGTAGTAATGCAACTATGGAAGTAATTGACGTTTCGCACACACGATCTGTGTGATGGTGATGTTGTGTGACTGGACTGACTGAAGCTTCTCGTGTGCAGAGCTAGGCGCTTCGTCGCCGGACCGAGTGGTTCGGGCAAAGTACTCCTATATGGTAACAAAGCAGACGAAACTCACGCCGGAGCAGGAGGTGGAAGCGAAGCTCCAGGAAATCCAGCCTGCGACTCCCGTGTTCTTGTCAGTCAAGAAACGCTGCGACATCAGAATGGTGAGTTCTCAAAACCATATCTTCAGTTCAGTAACTCTGTGTTTCATCAGTATCTGAATATCTTAATGAGTACGTGAGCTCACACATCTCATTGTCTTGCAATGTCATACTGTTCTGAACCTGCCATTGACAGTGCTTCAGCCGGGACTTCGCCATGGCGTACCTGCCCCGGACGCCGAGGACGATGCGGCTGTGGCGGCCGGACCTGAGCTGCAGCTTGGGGGTGGAGCTCATGATCCACGAGGCGCACCGGCTGTGCCGCGGGTGGAAGCAGTTCGTCGACGACAGCGCGCTGCGGCCGGGCGACATGTGCATTTTCCAGCCGCTCGACGGCGACCAGGTCCTGGTCACCAGGAGGACGAGGAGGAAGTCAACATGAACGTCCACGTCATTCGGGGAGACTGAGATCCGCAGCAGTTGCAGTCACTTTTTCTTTTCTGTGTTGGCGGTTCAGGTGTTTTGTTTCAACTCACTGAAAAGTTCTAGTCATGACACTACTGTTGAAGAAGAGATTAATAATAGTTCGTGACGGGGAATGAGAAAATAATGTAGCTTGCATTATATTTTAACTTAAATTAGCAGAAACAACACATTGTCGATATCAAGAACAGAGACAAGATAAACCAAGCATCAGCCATGCACGCATTTGGAATTCTCCAAGTCCCTGATGAACT
The DNA here is from genome assembly GCA_012490785.1 of Eragrostis nindensis. NCBI lineage: Eukaryota > Viridiplantae > Streptophyta > Magnoliopsida > Poales > Poaceae > Eragrostis > Eragrostis nindensis. Next base: position 201,691 of record JAAXCT010000966.1, read on the forward strand.
GGACGAAGTCGGTGTGAGACGAGCCTCCTTCAGCGAGGGCATCGGCCGCCGCGTCTCTCGCCGCCGCCGCGCGCCGCTTGAGCTCCCGCCCGCCGTCGGACTCCATCACCCACCTGACCTTCGCCTCCACCTCCGCAGCGCTCACCACCATGTCCTCCTCCTCGCCGTCGACGCTGCTGCTCCTCCTCGTCGTCGTCTTCGTCTTCACCATCTCGACGCCGAGCCCCATCTCGTCGACGACCCACACCTTGTTGAGCCCCTGCTCCGCGTAGAGCGGCCAGCACAGCAGCGGCAGCCCCGCCGCGACGCCCTCCAGCGTCGAGTTCCACCCGCAGTGCGTCACGAACGCGCCGGCGGCGCGGTGGCGCAGCACGTCGGCCTGCGGCGCCCACGACGCCACGACGAGGCCCCTGTCCCTGGTCCGGTCCAGGAACCCCGCCGGGAGCACGGCGGCGAGGTCGTCGTCGGAGGCAGCCGGGACCGGCTCGCCGTTGGCGGCGCGGCCGCCGCGCGGGCGCCGGACGACCCAGAGGAACCTCTGCCCGGAGCTCTCGAGGCCGACGGCGATCTCGCGCAGCTGCGTCGCGGTGAAGGCGCCCATGCTCCCGAAGCAGAGGAACACGACGCTGCGGTCCGGCTGAGCGTCCAGCCACCGGAGGCAGCCGTGGTCCTTGCCGCCGCCCGGCGAGACGAGCGGGCCGACGCAGTACACCGGCGGCGTGGCGCGGCCGCCGGGCACGCACAGCCCGTCCCTGAGCGCGCGCACGGCGCGCGGCTCGAGGGCTGCGAAGGTGTTGACGAGGATGCCGCGAGCGTCCGGCATCCGTGCGCCCATGCGGAGCATGGCCGCGCACGCCTCGCCGTCGCCGGCGATGTCGGCCGGCAGGTCCGCGACCCGGAACGGCGGCGCGCCGGGGAACGACGAGAGCACGGCGTCGTCGGGGAGCCCCTTGAAGCCGTTCTCGCCAAGGCCGGCGCGCAGCGCGGGCAGGCCGAGGAAGACGGCGAGCCCGGTCCCGCCGGACGCGAAGAAGAAGTAGGCCGGGAGGCCCAGCTCCGCCGCGACGTCGAGCGCGTCGCCGCAGAACATGTCGAGGACGAGCGCGCGGACGGGCGACGCGAGCGCGAGCGAGCGGAGGAAGTCGCGGAGCGGCGCGTTCATGGCGCGGAGGAACCGGAGCCTCGTGGCCATGTCGAGCCCGCCGCCGCCGCCGCCTGCGCCGGAGCCGGGACCGTCGGCCGCCTGCGGCGGCGGCGGCGGCAGGACGTGGAAGGCGACGGACGTGTGGGTGGCCCTGGCGCGCGCGACGGCGGCGAGGAAGCCGGCTCCTCGACGGGCGGCGAGGAAGCCGGGCTCCTCGACGGGCGGCTCGACGAGCGCGACGGCGACGTGGAACGCGCCGGCGCCGTGGCGGAGCAGCGCCCTGGCCAGCTCGAGCATCGGCGCCAGGTGGCCGACGCCGACGCCCGGGTACAGCACCACCGTCTCCTTCTCCTTCTTCTTCTCCATGCGGCTCGAGCTAGCTTAGCCGCTCAGTGCTCATGCTCAACGACGGCGACGACGACGAAAGGCCCTGGCTAGCTTGTCCGTAGCAAGCTGCTGCTGGGCTTCTCCGTTGTGCAGTGTGCTCGATTATTATTATGGCACTGCACACTTGTTGTTCTGCTTGCACGGGAGCACGACGTGTACGGCCTTTATGCGGCCGCATGGTGGCCAAAAGATGTCACGATCCGATGTGGCATCGATCGATCACGTGGACGGATGGTCCCGCGCCTTGCTGCTGGTGTGAAGCAGTGAATCCATCCTACTTACGAGGTGATTTCAACAGCCAACTTCCAACAGAGTTTGGGAGACTACACGAGCATCAGATGCTAGTGTTCTAGGCTCAACATAAAACCGTAATTTGCTGATATCAGCTAACAACTAATTAGAAATGGACGGTTCTTGTTGGGCCTTCTTCTTATAGCGTGGGTAAGTGACAAAAATCACTGCTGATCTATTTGGGAAGTAAAATGTTTTATCGGGGATAGAGAGACTCGACTTGAACCCTCATTGATTGAACGGAGGATTTGAATGGAGCTCTTGCGTAGTGACAAGAGGATGAAGTAGGATATTGACTCCCTCCGTTTAGAAATACAAGATGTTTTGACTGGACACAAAGATTAAGGAAAGATGAAAAAAAGTGATTTCAAAAAACAACGTAAAGAGAGATAGAGATAGAGATGTATAAAAAAATATGCATTCTTATAATTTGAGAAAAGTTAAGAAAGTTAATAAAACTGGTAAAAAATAATCTTATAATTTGAAACAAAAAGACCAGTTTCTGTCGTGATAGGAGACACGCCGAGATGCGCGGTACCAATGCCGTGTAGAATGTTTAGCATGTGCAATGGTCGAATGGTCGAGTGATACATGTCAACCTCTAAAGAGGGCTGCTCGTCCGATACCCTTGTACGTTGATCATGCCCACATTAATTGGACGGCAGAGCTCACCATGTGTCCTTCTTCTCCAATGAAGAGGTCTATCATCAGAGTTATTTTGATCTAGCTTCAACGCTCCTCCTTATTACATCTAGGAATAGTACGGTAGTATAGGACAGGTCACAATGTTGGCGCCTTCTACGTGCTATGGAACCCTTGTGGCGCTGAGCCGCTGACGCGTGTTGCAGGCATGCATCTTCCTCCTTCTACCGTCTCATAATGTGGTGTGCATCCTCTTGTTAAGGATGAAATGCTGCTACTAAAAGGATCAATGAAAGCATCGCAGAAAGCATCGCAAAGTTGGGTAGTACGAGACTGCGGTGTCACATCGAGAGAACACGAACGCACGTTCCAGCTGTCCTGCACACGGGGAACAGAGTGGTGGTGCGCTCACAATCATCAGTAGAGTAATGTTCAGTTCACGAGCACGCGACAGCTGTGCGCGTGAAACGTTCACTCAGCTTGTTACTGCCAGCTCTGCCGCCACCGCTGAAGACGACGCCGGGAGCATGAGATAAACACCGTCCTCGAGATTCAAGAACATGATGTGCCGAGACCCCACCTTCCATTGACGCAGGTCCATGACACCTGGTCCACTGGCCTCTTCTGACCAGTCCTGTCACCATCAAAACACTCGCTCTCTCTCGTTATCGTCAAGAAGAGAGTGACCTCGGAATCTCAGACTCGCAACGATGAAAGGAACAGCATGGTCAAGAACTCTCCCCGTTTCTCTCGCTGTGGATTCATATCTGAATGACACTGAAATCCTCTGTGTTTTTCTCTGAATGGATTCATATATGAATGACACTGAAATACTAGTGCTGTGACAGTGTTTCACGATTGTAATTTTTTTAACCTGTTTCACGATTGTATTATTTGCACGGCAGATGGTTGAGAAGGGGTGCGAGAGCTGTAGGCAGTGGCAGGAGCACTACTACTGGGAGCACATGGACGACAGCAAGATCCGGTTCTTCAGGCTCATGACTGGAGATTTCGCCAAGGGCATCGTAAGTGTCGACAGTCGATTGCCCTGTAGTATATGCTCTGTTTTTTGAGAGGCAAAGAATAGTATATGCTCTGTTAAGTACTACTCAATCTGAATAGTGATATAACTTAATCATTGCTCTCCGCACCATGTCGTTGTTACAAAGCTTGCAGTTTAATATTTGCATCTGACTACTGGTAGTACAGCTAAAAACTATTTGGACCATTCACCTAGAAACTGAATTAGTATCAGTCTTATGAGCACAAGTAGTATTCATTTCATCAATTTTCTGTGTAACTTCTACTAATATGCACCAACATTTAATCTGAAATGAGGGTGTGTTGATGGTACAAGTAGAATTAAGATATCTTAATAAAGCATGTTGATAGTTATCCAAGTTGTCATGTAGTAGCTCCTAAAACATGTGTACATCAATTTTTTGCTATCCCTGTGAGGCAAAGAAGATATGCAACTGAATCGAACTCAGCGAGTTTTCGAGAAGACAGAAAGGAAGTCAGGTAGTGAACAACTTGCATATTGAGTTTTATATTAAATCTTATGTTCCTAAATATGGATGTTACCAACACCTAAACTGGAGTGCTGATGTCATTCTAATCTTCTGTCAGAGATTACCGGAGGAGTTTACAAGGAAAATTAACGGGCAGATCACTGAAGGGATTGACCTGAAAACACCCAGCGGTGAAACATGGCGCATTGGCCTCGACAAGAATGGCGATGACCTGTTCCTTGTGTCAGGATGGGAGGATTTTGTCAATGCTCATGAGTTGCAGGAGAATGATCTCGTTATCTTCACATGCAGTGGCAACTCTTCATTTGAGGTCCTAATCTTCGGAGCCCATGGCTGTGAGAAAGTGTCTTCTCTATTTGGCAACAGTACTGGACCAAATATCAACAAATATTCCAACAATGTAGCACCTCAGGGTAAACATGCTGAACGTTACTCTCTCAGTGATTCTGATGATATTACGGCGCCATCGGAATAATGATGGTATTGATCATTTTCGACACATGAACTTATGATGTACATTTTTTTTTCTCAGGTAATCAACCTGAATCTCCAAACAGCAGCAACTATCATGTCAAGCACGCATCAATTGGCGAAGACATTGGCGGTGACGAATATGCCAACTCACATTACTACTACTCGATGGTTGCTGATCGACTTAGAGAGGAGGAAAAGGAAGAAATACAAAGCTTGGCTTCCATCCGACTGAACAATCCTGCATTTGTGACTATTCTCCTGAAAAAACATTGTCAGCGCAGGTGCAATTCTCTGGTGAGTTTATCCGTTTATCCATTTTGCTAAATGATATCAATTAAATGGCGTATCAATTCTATAAACTGGATATATCAATAAATAAATCAGAAAAATTCTTTTATTTTAGATAGAAGATGAGTAACCGAGTAAGTAAAGCTAACATGAAATTTCTAATTTGTTAGTTGAGGCTTTATTTTGTTAGTAACGAGAAAGAAGCTTTCCTCTTCCAAGTAGCGCACCTCATTTGTACCAAACAGATGGTAGCAATTTACGTACTCTGTTTCCTGCCAATGTGATAACGTCCAATACAGACAATTCAGAGCAACCTAAATGCAGTTAACTATTGTCCAAAACAATGCAGTCAACTGCATAATTGATATCGTCATCATACTGCAATACGTAACTTCATTTTCAGTTAAACTGTGGTTTCCTGAACATTAATTGTAGGTGTCATAACCTATCTGAGTACACGCTGAAACAGCTTATATTATATTGTGCAGATCATTCCCAGTAAATTTGCTGCTGATCATCTCGAGAAAAGATCACATGAGATCATGCTTCGAAGGCCAAACAAAAACGAGAAGTGGCTCGTCAGATACTATTACTCGGACTATACCCGCTGCTTCCAGAACTTGGTGTTTTTCAAGTTTGTGCGCGAAAACAAGCTTTGCGAGGGCGACATCTGCGTCTTCGAGCTGATGAAAGCAGCAAAGAGGGTGACGATGACTGTTCACGTCATCAGGAAGATCAACGACCGGCTTGCTCTGGTTAACTAAGTCCTTGTGATGTTCTGTAGTATCCTCGTAACTGTTGGCTGTAGAAATTAGAATGCTAATGCATAGTTGTGGTTCCTACAGTATGTAGTACTAGAAGTTAGCACTGAAAACTGAAGCTGGAAGTGCCTGCCTTGCTTGAGTGCGAGTGCCCTTTTGTGTCCTGTACTATAAGGTAACTTCTTGATGCAGCAATGTGGCTACTTCAACGAAATGTGACCTTACCTGTGTGATGAATGTTTGTAAGCAAAGGGTGCTCTTAGATCGTGGCATTTGCCCTTGTGCTCTGTCTTTGTTCTGCCTGACGGAGTGACAGTGCAGTCCGTGGGTGTTTTCGTGTTTACTTCAGGCATAGCGTCACGGTGTGTCACGGCCCGTTTGGCCCACAGGCACAGCAACTTGTAGAACTGCTTTTACTCTGTTATACATAGTGCAGTGATCTGCTCCTCTAAAATAAAGTTGCAATAATATGCTCGCCTCTCAGAGCAGTGCTGTGTATGTAATCTGCAAGTTCAATCGAAAAGTTTCAAACGGAGTACTTGGAATTCTAGAAGCTCCATTTTGGCACTCATCAGAGGTCAAACTATTCCTTGTATGTCTGACAATAATTGCATTTCTTCAAGCTGGCTGATGGATGCTTCAATCTAGGCAAAATCAGTGATGTTCTCTGCTCCACTCCACTATTACTGCCAAACTTTTACCACTCCCCAAGGAGAGAGATGAGACGAACAAACACCGTCATGGTGAACTATCGCATTGGCCCGCATCTCATAGACACTGGTCTATGAACGCCTGGTCTACTTGGCACTGCCAACCTCTCACATGTGAAACCTCAATAAAGTTCTGTGTAACTACTGCTTTTACTCTCGTTGAACTCAACCACTCAGTCTCCATCGTTAACATCATTAGAGAAGAAGGCTTCACCTCGAAACCTCAGACTAGCAGTCGCAGGATGCAAAGGGAGAACATGGTCAAGCACTCTCTCTCTCTCTCTCTCTCTCTCTCTCTCTCTGGTGTTGAGACGTAAGAGTTCTTGTGAAGTATTTGTGTTGTGATTGTGTATGTGTGTTCTTTGGTTGCATGGCAGATGGTTGACAGGGGGTGTGAAAGCTGCAAGAAATGGCAGGAGCACTACTACTGGGAGCACATGGATATGAGCAAGATCCGCTTCTTCAAGTTCATGACTGGAGATTTCGCCAAGGGCATGGTAAGTGTCGACGCTCGACCACTCTGTCAAGTAACTCTAGTAACTCAATCGATGTTCTCCAACTGCAATACATGAAACATTTGTAGCCCTTTTACACAAAAATCATTGGACTTGTCAATCGGAGACTGTCAGTACTCAGTAGAGTGAATTATTTATTATCTGGGGTACTCATTTCATCATATTTCCTCTGCCACTTTTACTATTGCATAACAGGAGGTAATACTCCGTAGAGATCGTGTGTCATGTCTGAAATGATAAGAAAATAGGATATAGGGTGAGTAAAATTGAATTTTCTAATGAAAATAAGATATATTAATTATACAAGTTAATTACGCATCATTTATCTCTGAAGTCCTAAAAGATTTGGTTATTTTGTGCTAACCCTGTTAATAGAAGATATACTATTGAAAAAATAAAGATATAAGGAAAACACAGAGTGCAGTACAGGCATATAGAATTATAACTTTTATCTTATGTTACATAAAACACTAAATAGGCAGGTAGATGTATCGCTAGTCAATAAAAACATGGTTTACATTTTGAGATATCGCCTGATTAATGTTTTCAAGAAAATGATTGCCTTAGTTACTATAGTATCATCAATGAAAATCATCCACATGGGTAAAGAATTGTCATTTTTCTATCAGAGCTTACCAGAGAAGTTTGTGGAGAACTTCAACGGAAAGATCGGCAAAGAGTTCAACCTGAAAGTGGCCAGCGGTGAAACATGGCATGTCGGTGTGTGCAAGGATGCCGACGAGCTGTTGCTCAAGTCAGGATGGGAGGATTTTGTCAAGGCACATGAACTTCAGGAGAATGATCTCCTTGTGTTTCAATGCAGCGCCAATTCTTCCTTTGAGGTCCTGATCTTTGAGGCGAGTGGCTGTGAGAAATTTTCTTCTCTCTTTGCCAACAAAACATGTCCTAATATGCTTAAAGATTCTGCTGACAAGCCGAATCGGGCCCAACATGATGAGCATTACAGTTTGAGTGATTCTGAGGATACCAATACACCGTCTCAGCTGGTTGGATTCCCTCAAGACGCCAGTACTTCACAGAAGTGTAGTGGGGAAAAACCAAGTAAGTAGAATTGCTATAAATTAACAGGTTACATAAGCAGTGTTTGTTTACTATGATTAGCTGATATTTGAGATATTGATGCTGTCAGTTCATAGATAAATCTGAAATTATGTATCATCATTAATGTATTTTTACCGATCCTTTCCAATATATATGCTGATTCTTGCATCAGAAAATAAATGTATGCTCTGATACACACAATGTGCATTATGTTCACAGGGATGCTGCCTGTATCTCCAAACAGTACCAACGATCATGTCAAGCGCGAGGAAATTGGTGAAGAGGATAGTGATGAAGAATATTCTAACCGAAGCTACTACTACTCGAGGATTTCTGATCGGCTAAGTGATGAGGAAAAAGAAGAAGTAATCACCTTGGCTTCTATCCGGTCTCACAATCCTGCATTTTTCACTATTCTTCAGAAGAGCCATGTTCGACGAAACCACAACTTTCTGGTAAGTCTATTTTGGTGCATGAATATACTTTATCGACCTATGACATATATAATTCTGTAATATTTGTCGATCTTACCCTGTATCTTGGAGAAATACTTACACAACCAATGCTGTTGTGCAGATCTTCCCAAGTCGATTTGTTGCCGATCACCTTGACAGTAATCTCCACGAGATCACACTTTGCAGGCCAAACAGGAAAGAAAAGTGGTGTGTGAAGTACTATCACGCGCGAAGTGCCCAAGGCATTCGAAACTACAACTTTTCCAGGTTTGTGTGTGAAAACAAGCTTCGCGAAGGTGACATCTGCGCCTTCGAACTGATGAAAGGTGTGAGGAGGGTGACAATGACTGTCCATGTCATCAGGAATGTGGACGACAGGTTGGTTGTGGTGGGCTAGTTTCTGTTTGCCGTGTAGTACAAGTGTTAGCATGCATAATGCTCAAACAGGAACTGCAGTGTGTAGTATATAACGGGAAACAGAGATGGAGGTGCCTAGTAATGCCTTTGCTTCTATGCAAGCGCACTTTTGTGTCCTGTAACTAAGGTAAAACCACTTTCAAGCTGCAGGGTGGGTACTAGAACACCGTTGGACCTGCTGTGGATGTTCCTAAGCAAATGTTGCCTTTTTGCTCTTGTGCCTTGATTAGTTCTGCCTGCTAGTGTAATTCCCTGATGGTCTTGGTTCAAGGGCTCAAGGCTGTTGGGCCATTTTATTTGTTCAGCGGAAGCTTGTTTGTGTACTAAGGCGGGGCTACTTGCAGTGTTTGCTTCTTATGTATAGTGATATGGTACGCCGTACGCATGCCAGTTTAAGTTTCATCTAAGGTGGTAGATTTACTTCCACCTGTTTTTGGTAGAACATGTTTCAGAGTTAGACGTGTTGAGTCATTCGCATTACAGTATTCTAACAAAATTATCTCACGAGTATAAACGAATGGAAATAAAGTCTCGTTCATTTGTCAAAGTTGCTCGCTCAAACGACAGAAAAAAAATGCCTTAGAATTACTGAAAAATAGATAGTAATAACATTCGGATGCATACCTCTGCTGCAACTGTTCTTGGACACCTGATGCAACTACCAAGCTGATCTGAACTCTGAAGTGCTCCTAATCAACTTCTTTCAAGAACGAATCACCAAGATCTGCAAAACACCAACGAAAAGTTATAGAGATCTTAGTAAGAGACTGAGATTCTTCTGTGCAAAAGGAACAGAAAACAAAGAAAAACTTGAGAGATTGAGATTCTGATAGACGGCATTAGGAAAGGGGGGACAATTCGATACAGTGACTGCATCTGTCCGAGGTATCAGGGTGTTATATTCTGGGTTGAACAAGAACAACTAGCTGTAGGCAGTAGGCTGTAGCAAATGCAGATTACGAAACTTCCTTTATTCAGAAATCACAAGGTATGAAAGGACAATGTAAAGAGATGAACACGCATTTCTGATGCCACCCGGCGGCGACGGGCTCGACGAAACTCAGCAGCGGGCACGGACATCAAGGGCGTGCCGCACGATGGCTGCAGGCGTGGCGAGATCGCCCCAAGGGGGCTCATTTCTTTGGCCGTTGCAATGCGACGAGGCGGCTGAGGAAGGCAGTGGGCGGCGTGGAGTCTCGAGAAGCATCTCTGGAGGATGTAGGCAGGGCCCGTGAGTGGAGGCGGGGGAACCACCCGGGCGCATCACCTTGCAGGGCCTCGCGCGGGATGTGCGGCGACAGGGCTCGCCGCCGGCAGCGCTGGGAGGGACGCCGTGCCGCCGGCGCGACGTCACCCGCGACCCGAACTATTTGCAAACGCCCCCCTCTTTTGTATCGCGACTAATAACCGCGATCCAGATATTTTTCATAAAACCCTCTAAGTTGGATCGCGACTATTGATCGCGATCCAAACCAGGGGTCGTTTTGTAAATAACTGGATCGCAGTTGTATTTTCTACAAAAGCGCTCCGTCGCCCGCTCCGGATTGCGCCCCGCACCGAGCCGGCCGCCGCATCCGGTCGCCACGTCCCCCACCTCCGCACCGCTTCCGCCGATTACTGCGGTGAGCAGCAGCCGCGGCACCGGGCTGTCTGCCTGGCCCGCGGCGGATCGGATGAGGCGCGGAATGCCTTCTCGGGGAGTTGCCGGCTGTAGCCTGAGGAGGACGACGAGTGCCCCGGCGTGGTAACTATTGCTAGTTGCTACTGTGTTCTCTGACCCGACTGATCTAGCTGCGCGTTGATGGAATTCTCTTGTGAAAAATTCAGACGATTAGTTGCAGTATGAGATCATGGCACTGCTGGCTATTGATCGCTTCCATTTCCTGGTTTATGTGAGTACGTACATATGAGATTGAGAACACTGGGTATCCACAGCTGGTTTAATAATTTGGCTCATGGAATGTACTGTTACCAGTTACCACACTTGTCGAACAGTCAGTCAGCAACATGACTCGTGCTCATTGATCCCGGAGAGTTTGCTGATCAACTGTCCTCGGGCACTGTATTTTTTTTTTTCTGCTTGCATCTCTTGTGCCTGGGAGCGGCAACTTGTAAAACACTTTATTCTGGTGGGGGCTCCCCACCGTAGTTTCCTCTACAAAAAACTATAAAAAAAATCAACTGTCCTCGGTGCATTGCGAAGGGAGCGAACAAACTATGGTTCTGGTTAGTTTAGTGATCAGAAAGCAGAAACTCGACGGATTTGATTAGCAGACAAGAGATCTTGCACGGTGACATGAGGATGAAACAGAACAATGCGCACTAATAGCTCTTGCACGGAGTATAGTTTTTGTCAATGACAGGAGCGTTCGGGCAAGGATTGTGGATCTACCTCTTGGATGCCTGCAACACGAACGATCCAGCTGCCCTGCACAAGGGGAACAGAGCGGTGGTGCGCTCATAACCATCAGTCTAATGTTCAGTTCACGAGCACCAGACATCTGTACTCGTGAACACGTTCGCTCGGCTTGTTACTGCCAGCTCTGCCACCACCGTTCAAGATAGAGGGGAGCATGAGAGAAACACCGTTGAGAACATGCTGCGCCGACCCCACATTTCATTGACACTGGTCCACGAATACCGGGTCCAGTGGCCTCTTCTGAACCCCTATGGGAAACATCGATAAAGCTTTCTAGCCAGTCCTGTCACCCTCATCAGAACACACTCATCTCGTTAACATCAAGAGGGTGACCTCGGAGTCTCAGACTCGCAAGGATGAAAGGAACAGCATGGTCAAGATTCAAGAACTCTCTCTCTGTTTCTCTCTCACGGCACTCTGAATTTCTCTTTGTTTTTCTCTCATACTAGTGCTGTGACAATGTTGGACGATTGCATTATTTGCATGGCAGATGGTTGAGAAGGGGTGTGCGAGGTGCAGGGAGTGGCAGGAGCACTACTACTGGGAGCACATGGCGGGTGTGAGCAAGATCCGCTTCTTCAAGCTTATGACTGGGGATTTCGCCAAGGGCATCGTAAGTGTCGACGCTTGATTACCCCTGTAATACGCAAGTGAATGCTGATGTAACTTTTATCTCTGTTATCCGATCCACACCAAGCTGTTTACAGGCTTACTTTTAATATTTGCAACTTCAATATTTCAACCTCGAGTACACCTAAAAGTATTTGAGGACTTCGCATATGTGAACTGTGTGTTAGTATATTTATCAGCACAAATATTGATCAGCTCATCAATTTTCTGTCAGCACGGGCGAACGGTCAGCAGCACACGGTTGCGCTGAGCCGGCCCGGGATCGAGTCGCGGCACTCGCAGGGGAGCGTGGCCCGGACCAGAGAGTCCCTAGCGCCAGCTTCCGCTGCCGCCGGTGTCCCAGGGTGGCGCTGGCATCCGGTGGGCCCCTCTGTTGGCCCACCGTCTGGAAAAAAAAAAAAAAAAAAATCAATTTTCTGTGTAGCTTCTACTAACATATATCAGAAATGTAGTAGAGATTTAGGTGTCAAATATCTGAAACGAGGGTGTCTTAAATGTACAAGCAGAACTGAGACAGTATCTTAATAGTTCTTCAAGTTGTGCATCATGTAGCTTCTAAGACATGTGGACATTAATTTGTGCTAACCCTGTTAATGGAAGTTAGCAAGTTTTTGAGAAAAATAAAGGAAGTTTGGGAGTGGAAGGACATGCATATTGATAATACTCTGTAGAGATTGTGTCGATGTCTGAAATGATCAGAAAATAGGAAGAGTCAAAGTGACTTTTTCCTAATGAAAATATGATACATTAATTATAGAAGTTAATTGTACAAAACAATTGGTTATTTTGTGCTAACACTGTTAGGTAGAGAAGATATATTTTTGAAAAACAAAGTTATAAGAAGAAAAACAGAGTGGAGTACATGCATATAAAATTTTAAGCTTTTCTCTTATGTGAATATAATAGGGATGTTCCAAAATATAGCACTTGATCGGCAGGTAGGCATACTGCAAGTCAGTAAAAACATGGTTTAATCTGATGTCCACTTGCCAAGCTTGAGCTACATTTTGAGATATCGGTTGTCAGTTGATTAATGTTTTCAAGAAAATGATTGCCTTAGAAAATCATCCACATGGGTAACGAATTTCATTTTTCTATCAGAGCATACCAGAGAAGTTTGTGAAAAACTTCAATGGAAAGATCACCAAAGAGTTCAACCTGAAAGCGCCCAGCGGTGAAACATGGCACGTCGGTGTGGACAAGGATGCAGACGAGCTGTTTCTCAAGTTAGGATGGGAGGATTTTGTCAAGGCACATGAGTTGCAGGAGAATGACCTCCTTATCTTCACATGCAGTGGCAATTCTTCCTTTGAGGTCCTGATCTTTGAGGCGAGTGGCCGCGAGAAAGTTTCTTCTCTCTTTGCCGACAAAACCAGTCCTAATATGTGTAAATACTCTGACGATGAGGCGAACCAGGGTCAACTTGATGGGCACTACAGTTTGAATGATTCTGAGGATACCACTACACCGTCTCAGCTGGTCCGATCCCCTCATGGCGCCACAACTTCACAGAAACATACCCTGGTTACAAGTAGTTTGAACGAGATTGTTCCCTGCAAGAAACCAAGTAAGTAGATATGTTACAAGTTACAGTGTGTCACTCTGACATTGGTAGTGTTTCTTTACTACGAGTAACTAAAATTTGAGATCGTTTGATACAATCCTCTTCTGTGGTCTCCATGTAGTCAGATAACACATACCCTGAAACTATGCATCATCAGTAATGTTTTCCATTGATCCTTTCGGTACATGTGCTGATACTTGCATTATGTTCACAGGGATGCTGCTGCAATCTCCAAACAGTAGTGATGATCATGTCAAGCATGAGGCAATTGGTGAAGGGGATAGTGATGAGCAAAATTCTAACTCAAACTACTACTATTCAATGATTGCCAACCGGCTAAGTGATGAGGAAAAGGAGGAAATAATCAGCTTGGCTTCAATCCAATCTGACAATGCAGCATTTTTTACTGTTCTACAGATGAGCCATGTTCGACGCAAGAACAACTTTCTGGTAAGCAATTTAAGAGCATGAATATATTTTATCGCTCTACACATAATTATGTAAATTTTTTCGATCTAACCCTGTTTTAAGACTAATACTGACACAACCAACGCTGTTGTGCAGATCTTCCCTAGTCGTTTTGTTGCTGATCACCTTGACAGTAGTCTGCACGAGATTACGCTTTGCAGGCCAAACAGGAAAGACAAGTGGTGCGTGAAGTACTATCGTGCACGAAACTCCCGGGGCATCCGAAACTACAACTTCGCCAAGTTTATGATCGAAAACAAGCTTCGCGAGGGCGACATCTGCGCCTTCGAGCTGATGAAAGGTGCGAGGAGGGTAACAATGACTGTCCATGTCATCAGGAACGTGGACAACAGGTTGGTTCTGGTAGGCTAGTTCTTGTTTGCTGTGTTGGCATGCAGAATGCTCATGTACAGGTGCGGTATCTGCAGTAGGTAGTATGTGCAATGTAGGAATAGAACGGGAAACTGAAACTGGAGGTGCCTGGTAATGCCTTGCTTCTATGCAAGTGCACTTTTGTGTCCTGTAATAACTTAGGTAAAACCTCTTTCATGCAGCAGTGTGGATACTAGAACACTGTGGACCTGTTGTGGATGTTCCTAAGCAAATGTCGGCTTTTGCTCTTGTGCCTTGTTTAGTTCTGCCTGCTAGTGTAATTCCCTGATTGCTGATGCTCTCTGTTCATGGTTGTTGAGCCATTTTATTTGTTATTTGTTCGGCGGAAGCTTGTATGCTTTAGATGTGGTGGAGCACTTGCAGTCCTTGCTTCATGCATTGCTATGGCTTCTATTCCATTTGTTCGGTGCCATGATGTGTATGTACAGGTGCCATGATGTTGGCCGTGGAGGCACCTTGCCGCGCCGTACGGACTGGCGGCGGCGGGCTCAGCAGATAACAGCGAGCACGGACATCAATGGTGGGCCGCTCGCCCATGAGGCGGGTTGTGGGCTGGCGCGTCCGCCGCGCAGAGCAGGTGGAGGCGGTTCTGCTCTTCCATGGGATGGGGATCGGAGGCGAGGGACGGAGCCAGGGAGGAGACATCTCGCGTCGCCCGCCCGCTCGGTCCCCACCCCTTCACCCAATCAGATACCAGCTAGTCGGCGTAGGTCGGTGTACCCAGAGCCGCCCGCCATGGCTGGCGAGATCGCCGAAAGGCGGCTCATTTCTTTTGCCGTTGCAACGAGGCGGCTGAGGAAGACAGTGGGCGTGGAGCTTCGACAGCAAAAGCTCTGGGAGAATCGCTAGGGCTCGTGAGGGGAGGCGGAGGAAGCACCCGATTGCAGAGCCTCGCGCGGGACGCACGGCGGCGTGGCTCGCCGCCAGCCGCGTTGGGACGCCGTGCCGCCGGCGCGACATCACCCGCGACCCGAACTATTTGCAAACGGCCCCCTCGTTTGGATCGCGACTAATAATCGCGATCCAGATAATTTTCATATAGCCCCTTACTTTAGATCGCGACTATTGATCGCGATCCAAATCAGGGGTCGTTTTGTGAACTATTGGATCGCAGTTATGTTTCGCATAAAAGGCTCCTGTCGCCCGCTCCAGGTTGCGCCGGTTGACGCCGGCGAGCTCCGCCCCGGACCGGCCGTCGCATCCGCGGCGTCGAACACATCTCGAACCTCTCGTACGCTTTCCCTGGTCGCGCCGCACTGTTTTCTGCGGAGAGAAGCAGTCGTGGCATCCTGTCTCCCGCGTGGCCTCCGGCGGCGGCGACGAATGCCCGCTGGGGAGCTATTCCGTGAATGGTGAAGGACGCAAGCTCCGGCGTGGCGTGGTGCTTGCAACAACTGATACTGTGCTGCCAGTTCCACAGAATTACGCATGTTTGATGGCGATCCGCGGATTAAATCGGGATTGATTGCCGAACATCGAGCCACTGTCAGACACTAGTTACAGTACGAACTCAGGGCACTCCTGGACTCTTGCCTCGAGAACTTGTAGCGCTAGTCTACAGTATTTTTCTTTTAAAGAAAAGGACGCTAGTCTACAGTATACTAACATGGAAACCGATGTGTTTTGCCCCTTTGCTAGTAGCGTCATGTTGCATCAAGCTCCCGCTACTTGTTCAGTTCTTCAGTAACAGAGTCGGCTAATTACCTCAGTAACAAAGTCGGGTAATTACCTCTTGACTCGATCAGCTCCATTTCTTGGTTAATGTGACGTATGAGAACACAGGGAATCGACAGCTGGTTTAATAGTTTGGCTCATGGAATGTACTTCTACCACCTTTGTCAAATGCGTAGTCAGCTAGCAATGTGCGTCGACCGCGAAGGATGACCGTGACGGCGATGGCAAGGAGCTCCAGCCATGGCCCGTCGCATCAGTTGCGGACGCGAAGCCCGTAGCAGTGGACGTGACGACATTAGGCGATGACCGTGACGGCGATGGCAAGGAGCTCCAGCCATGGCCCGTCGCATCAGTTGCGGTGGACGTGACGACATTAGGCGGCCGCGCAATGCTGCTAGCATTTGTCTGCAACCCGCGCCAGCATCGGCGCTCTTTTTTTTTGGGGGGGGGGGGGGGGGGGGGGGGGGCTGAGTTCGCATTGGTAGCAGCCGGCAACGACTATAACTGCAAAGTTCAAGCTTCCTGATCTGCTCATGAGAAGAGAAAAGAAGGGAGCTGCTTTGTGGGAGGAGGTGGAGGGGGCGGTGAGGGCTTTGGATCTGCGATTACATAGCCGGAGGAGGCGGGGAAGGAGGTCGTCGCCGGGGCGGCGCTCGGCGATGGGTTGGGTGGCGAAGGAGTCGCCAAGCTGGTGGGTAACGGTTCGCGAAGCTTTTAGCATAGAAGTTTCCAATGCGATGAATGAATTTCCAATTGAACAAAAACAACGCTGATAAAGAATGTGGACAATGCAAGCGCGGATGTAAAAAAAAAAAAGAAGAGTGTGAATAATGATATTGAACTGAACGAATCGCAAAGCAATGATGTAGCAGCTTGCATTGGAGCAGCTAACTGTTTTCATAAATCTTATCTGCAGCTAATTTGAGGCCCACGGGAACAGGTAAAACTAACACAGTTTCAATAATTCTACATTTTGTATAGTCAAATGTATTCTTGAATTTGATCAAGTATGTCATCAATGTTCACGACATGTATAGATTTCAGCCATCAACACAAAAAAGTTCAGAATTCAATAATGCTCATAGAAGCACTGATGACGCTTCTCAGGGGAACGATGCCCACCCCTCCTTTTATTTTGTTAAAAGAAAACCATGGTTTACCCATTTTGAACTCGAGATACTGCAGTGATATTTTAATCATCGTTTTGAGGAGTTCACTCCAAACAGTATTCACTTGGTGACATAATTTTGTATGGTAATGAGAATCGTATGAAGTTCAAGGCTGAGTTCAAATGTATTCTTGAATTTGATCAAGTATGTCATCAATGTTAATTGAAAAAAATTGCCATATCAATGTTCATGACACATATGGATTTCAGTCATTAAGAACTAGAGCATCTGAGACAAGGGAAACACGCCCCCCCCCCCCCCCCCCCCCCACCCTCCAACCTCCTTTTATTTAAAAGAAAACCATAGTTTATCCACTTTAGGGTATGCTTGGATGCAGGACACACTTTACCACGCCGTTGTTGTGGCGAAGTCGAAGATGCGACGCCAAAAATCGAGTTTGGCGTAAAAAGGCGAAAGAAATCGTGGCGAGCTGTGGCGTCATGGCTTTTTCTGTTGTGGCGCGTGCAACTTCAAAGCAGCGGCCACACGGCATGGCGCGCATTGGCCACAAACCAAACGCGCCCTTGAAATCGAAACATAATACAGTGATACAGTATTTCTCTATAGCTCCAAAAACTTCAATCGACCTATCACCTTTCACCACTCCCCAAGGTGTGCGGCTGGGACAAACACCGTCCTGGTGAACCTGCCGCATTGGCTCACTTGTCATTGACAGAGGTCCATGAACACCTGGTCTAAATATTAATTGTGGTTTCCTAAATATTAATTGTAGGACCATCGCAAAAAAAAAAAAAATTGTAGGTGTCATAACCTATCTGAGTACACGCTGAAAAGCTTATATTATACCGTGCAGATCATTCCCAGTAAATTTGCTGCTGATCATCTGGAGAAAAGATCACATGAGATCATGCTTCAAAGGCCAAACAAAAACGAGAAGTGGCTCGTCAGATACTATTACTCGGACTATACACGCTGCTTCCAGAACTTGGTGTTTTTCAAGTTTGTGCGCGAAAACAAGCTTCGCGAGGGCGACATCTGCGTCTTCGAGCTGATGAAAGCAGCAAAGAGGGTGACGATGACTGTCCATGTCATCAGGAAGATCAACGACCGGCTTGTTCTGGTTAACTAATAAGTCCTTGTGATGTTCTGTAGTATCCTCGTAACTGTTGGCATGTAAAATTAGAATGCTTATGTACAGCTGTGGTTTCTGCAGTATGTAGTACTAGGACAAACGGCGCGCTCCGCCGCGCCAGGGAAAAAAAATTGTTGGGCAACGGTGCCTATTCATATTATCGCTAAAAGCCAGCTGCCTGCTGTTTAATTTGTTAAAGACGCAATCCTCGGAGAAAAACTGACACTGCCTCGTCCATATTTTGAATTATTTGCAATGCAAATATACATATAGTAAGGGTTTGTTTTAAAAAATTGCTATTGTATCAGCCTTCTCAGTGAAGAATTTTTTTTCATGATGGCAAATAAATAGAAAGTATGGGACGCTTTTGCAAAATTACCAAAGGTCTAGAGACGTGGGCAAACTTGGTCCACAATTTCCTTATCGTTATCTCCGCCTCCTCGACTCCTCGTTCGCTCCGCCTGATCTCTATATTTCTTCTCTCCTCTCCAGGCTTCCAGCAGTCCGCCTCCCTCATCTCCTCAGGAAAGAAAAAGCTCCAACAAAACATAGCGGCTATGCGTGAGACGCTCCTCCTCGCCGCGACAACCAGACGGCGCGATGTCGTCGCCCTGTCCTGCTCCGGCCACAAATGTCCTGACTCGGCGTACCGTTGCAACTCGCAAGTGCCGGCAGGTCGTCGAGGTCGTGTCTCTGCCGGTGAGTGAGACCGCTCTCTTGTGTAGCGTAATCATTTCTTTGCCGCCGCTCCCCCTCCCTTCCAAACTCTCTCTGGCCAGCGAGTGTGTTTCCTATTTTGAACATATTTCTTGCGATTTCTTTTTGGATTGCCTCAGATCCGTGCGAGGGGAACGGCATGACATCAAAACCATGCCCAGACACCAATCATCCATGGCGTGGGCCGTCAAATGCTGAACGCGTTCATGCGATTTTTTTTTGGATTGCCTCGTATCCGTGCGAGGGGAACGGCATGACATCAAAACCATGCCCAGACACCAGTCATCCATGGCGTGGGCCGTCAGATGCTGAACGTGTTTCCGAACAGGCAAACACAAATGCAACGGCAACATGGAACATGGTGGCCCAAGGCCCAGCGTTGAGAACCGACGTTGTCTGGAAGGGAGGAGCGACGCGTTCGCTTCTGCAGTGACCACGCTGGGCAAAAACGGCGTGCTCGTACGGTAACCGCCCACGTCGTTGGAAATGCTGTGAAGAGGCGGAAGCGACGCGCTTTCAGCTTTAGAATATTAAACTAGTATGTAGCAGAAGTTAGAACTGAAAAGTGAAGCTGGAAGTGCCTGCCTTGCTGAGTGCAAGTGCCTTTTTGTGTCCTGTACTTATAAGGTAACTTCTTGATGCAGCAATGTGGCTACTTGAACAAATGTGACCTGTGTAATGGATGTTTGTAAGTAAATGGTGCTCTTAGATCGTGGCATTTGCTCTTGTGCTCTGTTTTTGTTGTGCTTGACGGTTGCAGTCCGTGGGTGTTTACTTCAGGCACAGCGTCACGGTGTCACGGTCCGTTTGCCCCACATCAGGTTGCTTGTAGAACTGCTTTTACTCTGTTATACTCTGTTAAAAAGTATAGTGCGGTGATCTGCTCCTCTTAAAAAAGGGTTGCAATAATCTGCTCGCCTTTCAGCACCTCTCAGCACTGCTGTGGATGCAATCTTCAAGATACGGTCCATCCTAAAGTTTCAAACGGAGTAGCATTTTAGAAGCTCCAATTTGGCACTCATCAGAGATCAAACCGTTTCTTGTATCCACCTATGGCATTCTTCAAGCGGACTGATCTTTTTTTTTCTCTCTTTTTTTTTAGAGAACTCTACGATAGGCTGAAGCCTACCTGAACATTATATTGATAGCATTGGGCCCGAAGGCCAAAGTTACATCAGGAACATGGGAGGGCTCTAAAGATTTACATTAAAGAAAGAAGTAAACCACTACAGGTGCGCAAAAGCGCTGTGTGAGCAGGTAGGTTTCTTCGCCCTGTTTGTCCACAGAAGGAGGTCATTAGCGCAGGCTGAGAGGGTAGCAGGAAGAGATGCTGGGATATTGTCAAAGGCTTTAGCATTCTCCTTTTTTTATCTCAATTCAAGCGGACTGATCGTTGCCGCAATCTTACAAGCAGCGACAAAATCAGTTTTTCACTGCTACACTCCACTCACTACTGCCAAACTTTTACCACACCCAAGGTGAGAGAGACTGGGACAAACACCGTCATGGTGAACAACCACATTGGCCCACATCTCACTGACACTGGTCTATGAACACCTGGTCTATTTGGCACCGTCAAACTGTCACAGGTGAAACATCAATAAAGCTCTGTGTAACCACTCCTTCCACTCTCGTTGCACTCAAGATACTCAGTTTCCATCGTTAACATCAACAATAGAAGGCTTCACCTCGGAACCTCAGACTCGCTGTGAGTGCAGGACGACGCAAGGAAGAGAATGGTCAAGCCCTCCTCCCTCTCTTTCTCATCAGGTGTAGAGACGTAGGAGTTCTTCTGAAGTATTTTGTGTTGTGACTGTGTATTGTGTTCTTTGGTTGTATGGCAGATGGCTGAGACGGGGTGTGCAAGGTGCAGAGAGTGGCAGGAGCACTACTACTGGGAGCACATGGATGTGACCAAGATCCGTTTCTTCAAGTTCATGACTGGAGATTTCGCCAAGGGCATTGTAAGTGTCGACGCTCGAGTACTCTGTCAAGTAACACTAGCAGCTTCATTTGATGTTCTACCATTGCAATACATGTCTGTTTAGAAAGCTTCGGGAGTCCATGTTAAAACATTTGTTGCCTTTTTACATAAAATCGTTGGACGTGTCAACTGGAGACAGTGTCAGTAGAATAATCATCACGTCAGAGGTATTCATTTCATTATATTTCCTCCGTAGAGATTGTGTGTCTATGTCTGAAAACAAATAAGAAAATAGGATGAGTAAAACTGACTTCTTCCTAATGAAAATATGGTATATTAATTATACAAGGTAATGTGCATCATTTGTTTCTGCAGTCCTAAAAAATTTGGTTATTTTGTGCTAACCCTGTTAGGCATACAAGACATACTATTGAAAAACAAAGTTATAGGAAAAAAACAGAGTGCAGTACAAAGCATATAGAATTGTGACTTTTATCTTATGCAACTAAATAGGGATGTTATAAAAACACTAATAGGAAGGCAGATGTATCACATGTCAATAAAAACATGGTTTAATCTGATGTCCACTTTGCAAACTTCAGTTAAATTTTGAGATATCAGCTGTTAGTTGCTTAATGTTTTCAAGAAAATGATTGCCTTATTTACTATAGTATCATTATATGAAAATCGTTCACATCGGTAACGAATGTCGTTTTTCTATCAGAGCATACCAGAGAAGTTTGTGGAAAACTTCAATGGAAAGATCACCAAAGAGTTCAACCTGAAAGCGCCCAGCGGTGAAACATGGCACGTCGGTGTGGACAAGGATGCTGACGAGCTGTTCCTCAAGTCAGGATGGGAGGATTTTGTCAAGGCCCATGAATTGCAGGAGAATGACCTCCTTGTCTTCACATGCAGTGGCAACTCTTCCTTTGAGGTCCTGATCTTTGAGGCAAATGGCTGCGAGAAAGTTTCTTCTCTGTATGCCAACAAAACTGGCCCTGATATGCTTAAAAGTTCTGCCAACAAGGCAAATTGGGGCAACCATGATGAGCACTACAGTTTGAGTGATTCTGAGGATACTACTACGCCGTCTCAGCTGGTTGGATCACCTCAAGATGCCACTACTTCACAGAATTGTAGTGGGAAGAGATCGAGTAAGTAGAACTGCTATAAGTTTTACAGGTGACATAAGCAGTGTTTGTTTACTACTAGATATTGGTGCAGTCAGTTCACAGATAAACCTGAAACTATATATCAACAGGAATGTGTTTTTATTGTTCCTTTTCAATATATATACTGATTCTTGCATTTGAAAATAAATGTAGGCTCTGATACACATAATGTGCATTATGTTCACAGGGATGCTGCCTGAATCTCCAAACAGCACCAACGATCAAGTCAAGCGCGAGGAAATTGGTGAGGAGGATAGTGATGAAGAATATTCTAACCGCAAATACTACTACTCAAGGATTGCTGATCGGCTAAGCGATGAGGAAAAAGAGGAACTAATCACCTTGGCTTCTATTCGGTCTGACAATCCTGCATTTTTCACAATTCTGCAGAAGAGCCATGTTCGACGAAACCAGAAATTTCTGGTAAGTCTATTTTGGTGCATGAATATACTTTATCGACCTACGACGTATATAATTCTGTAAATTTTGTCGATCTTACCTTGTTTCTTGGAGAAATACTTACACAACCAATGTTATTGTGCAGATCTTCCCAAGTCGTTTTGTTGCCGATCACCTTGACGGTAATCTCCACGAGATCACACTTTGCAGGCCAAACGGGAAAGAAAAGTGGTGTGTGAAGTACTATCACGCGCGAACCTCCCAAGGCATTCGAAACTACAACTTTTCCAGGTTTGTGTATGAAAACAAGCTTCGCGAGGGCGACATCTGTGCCTTCGAGCTGATGAAAGGTGTGAGGAGGGTGACAATGACTGTCCATGTCATCAGGAACCTGAACGACAGGTTGGTTCTGGTGGGCTAGTTCCTGTTTGCCGTGTAGTAAAGTGTTGGCATGCAGAATGCTCATAATGTACAGGTGTGCTATCTGCAGTGGGTAGTATGTATTATGTAGGAATCTGAGACTGGAGGTGCCTAGCATATGCCCTGCTTCTATGCAACTGCACTTTTTGTGTCCTGTAACTAAGGTAAAACCAGCAGTGTGGATACTAGAACACTGTGGACCTGTTGTGGATGTTCCTAAGCAAATGTTGCCTTTTGCTATTGTGCGATGTTTAGTTCTGCCTGCTAGTGTAAATCCCTGATTGCTAATGCTCTCTGTTCATCGTTGTTGGGCCATTTTATTTGCAGCGGAAGCTTCTTTATGTAGTAGGTAAGGTGGAGCTACTTGCAGCGTTTGTTTCATCCATTGCTACGGCTTCCTTTCATTTGTACGGTGCTATGATGTGTATGACAAACGTGGTGGAATGTGTGGAAGGAGCGAAACAGGCGCGTTTTTGAAAACAAGACGAGGGACTACAATCAGGTGGCAATGATGGCAAAGGAAGAAATTAATCTCTTTAATCTCGTCAACAGGTGCCATGAAGAACCAAGTGGACATAACGCTGCTGCAGAACCCAACCCCTAAGCTTCACTTATTCTGGCTCAATCTGCCTCCTTTTGGCCAGCGTGTTGGCCGTGCAAGTTTCTTTCCTTTCTTTTCAGTTTTCTCTTTTCGTTTAGTATGCAAACATTTTCCTAGCAAGCCAGTTACGGCTGTCTGATCTGTAATAAGTTGTACTCTGACTGCGGTATGATCTCTTCTTTCTTAATGCAAAGGCAGCACACCTGCCATGTTTACGTCAAAAAAAATATGATGTGTATGACAACTGTGAGGTTCTGAAATGGATATTGCCACGTGCTGCCTCTCTGAAGTTTCATCCAAGCTGGTAGGTTTTAGTTCCAGCTGTTTATGGTAGAACATGTTTCAGAGTTCAGACGTGTTGAGTCATATGTATAGCAGTATTCGAATAAAATTTTCTCACAAGTATAAACAAATGGAAATAAAGTCTGTTCATTTTTTTCAAGTTGCTAGCTCAAAACCACGGGAAAGCACCGTAGCATTACTGAAAAATATAGGGTGTGGATGCATACCTCTGCCACTGTTCTTTTTGATTGAACTCTGAAGCATATTGTTCGACCAAGCTGACCAAAAGTGCTCCGATCCTGAACAAGTGCTTTCAAGAACGAATCACCGAGACCTGAAACTAACACCAACAAGAAATTATAGAGATACCAGTATACGTTATTCTGCGCAATAATATAAACAGCATTACCCTTAATCGAAGTTGCGTGGCTGCATTTTTTGTTCTTTCGAATCCTTCTGTGCAAACAGAACAACAGAACAGAAACCAAAGAAAAACTTGAGAGATTGATCTGTGCGTATTTTGGACTGAACAACTAGCTGTAGGAAATGCAGGTAACGAAACATCCTTTAACTTAAGAGGTGAAAAGAGACACACTTGTAAAGAGATGAAAACACATTCATGATGCTTCAGTCTTAGACTAGTCGAACCTTTGGTTAGTCACGAGCTGCCGCCACGGCCGTGGAGGCACCTCGCCGCGCCGTACGGACTGGCGGCGGCGGGCTCAGCACTCAACAGCGAGCACGGACATCAATGCCGGGCCGCTCGCCGCTCAGGCGGCCGTGGGCTGGCGCGCCCGCCGCGCGGAGCAGGAGGCGGTTCTGCTCTTCCATGGGGTGGGGATCAGAGGCAAGGGATCGGCCACCCACCCCATCCAATCCAACGCGGAAACGGAGGAAGCACCCGGGAGACCAGTCACCTTGCAGGGCCTCAACGCGGGACGCACGGCGGCGGGGCTCGCCGCCGGCAGCGCTGGGACGCCATGCCGCCGGAGCGACATCACCCGCGACCCGAACTATTTGCAGACGCCCCCTCGTTTGGATCGCGACTAATATTCGCGATCCAGATAATTTTCACAAACCCCCTAATTTAGATCGCGACTATTGATTACGATCCAAACCAGGGGTCGATTTGTAAATTATTAGATCGCAGTTATATTTTGTACAAAAGTCCCCCGTCGCCCGCTCCGGATCGCGCCACGCCGGTCGACGTCGGCGAGCTCCGCACCGGGCCGGCCGCCGCATCCGGTCACCACGGCGGCGATCGCGTATCCCAACGCCGCGCTGCTTTCGCCGATTTACTGTGGCGAGCAGCAGCCGAGGCGGATGAGGCGCGGAATGCTTGCTCGGGGAGTTTGGCCGGCTGTAGCCTGCGGTGGACGACGAGTGCTCCGGCGTGGTAAATATTGCTACTGTGTTTTCTGACCCAATTAATTTCTGATGGAATTCTCTTGTGAAAAATTCAGACAATTAGTTACTGTCCTCGGTGCATTGCCATGGGATCGAACAGAGTATGGTTCTGGTTAGTTTGGTCACAAAGCAGAAACTCGACGGATATGATTAGCAGGCAAGAGCTCATGCACCCTGACACGAGGATGAAACAGAACAATTTTTTTTGTACTAATGGTTGTCATATATAGTTTTTGTCAATGACAGGAGCGTTAGGGCAAGATTGTGGATCAATCTCGTGGATGTTCACCTCAAGATGCACGCTACCAGGTTCACAAACCAGAACAACATCGGGTTTTCGATATCGAGAAAAAAAAAAAGGAAAAACAGAGCGAAAACTGGATTTAATACAGTATCTAGATCCCAAAACCGAGTGATAACCCTAACCGATCCGGATCGATTTTGTCAATAACTGTGATAATCGGCCGGTTTTCGTCGGTTTTGTAAACCATGCACGCTACTAATGCCGTATATACATTTCAAGATGTACAATGGTCGTCGATTTCCACTAAGAGGGTTGTTCTTGCTAGCCTTGTACATTGATCTCATTCCTACTTCTTTTTTTTAAAGACAGCGGAGCTTCCACCTTCTGTCCTTTTCAATGAAGAGGTCTATTATCAGAGTTCTTGGAAACGAGTCGATCTCGAGCCTCGTCGAGTTTTTGCCAAGCCGAGTTCGAGCTCGCATGCAGGCTCGGCCAGATTTCAGGCTCGCCTCGAGCTCGCTCGAGTTTCTACCGAGCTCGAGCTTGAGGTGCCTCGGCTCGCTCGAGCTTGGCTCGTTGACAACCCTAGAGGCGGGGAAGGGGGTCCTTGCCGGGGCCGCTCGGCAACGGGTCGGGCGCGAAGGAGTCGCCAAGCTGGTGGGTAACGGTTCGCAAAGCTTTTAACAGAGAAGTCTCCAATGCGATGAATGAATTTCCAATTAAACAAAAACAACGCGGATGAAGAATGTGGACAATGCACGGATGAAATAAAAAAAATAAGAGTGAGAATAATGACATTGAACTGAACGAATCCCAGACCAACGCTGTACCAGCTAAATGTTTTCATAAACCTTCTCTGTAGCTATTTTGAGGCCCATTAGGAACAGGTAAAATTAAGACAGTTTCGATAATTATACATACTAGCCTTTCAACCCGTGTATCGCACGGGCTAGAAAAATATAAATATCGTTTTATTCACTTCATGTTTCATCTCACATTAAAAATCATATTCCAACAAAGTATTTATATTTTATATCTAGATGCCTATCTTTTTAGTTATTTTATATGAATTTGTTATTTAGAAATAGGAAATAGGGCTATTTTTAGCTATTGTTTCTATTTTCGAATTTATCTAATTTTTGACTCATAATGGCATGGTGGGTAATTTAGAAATAGGAATTAGGGGAATTGTTTTTGGCTATTTGGTATAATTCCGAATTTATATAGAATTTATGTATTGTTTGACTCATAATGGCATGGTGGGTAATTTAGAAATAGGAAATAGAGGAATTTTTTTTGGCTATTTGTTATAATTCCGAATTTATATAGAATTTATTTAATGTTTGGTTCATAATGGCATCGTGGGTAATTTATAAATAGATATTAGGGGTCCTTTTGACTAAGTTTTTTGTAATGACATTGGTGGGTAATTTAGATCACGTTAGATCTAAAGGCTATTGTTTATCTTATTTTAATTTATACGGCCGGATGTTTTGCTTTTTGTGAGAATTTCTAGCATTTTCTTCCGATTAACGTGGAGGCCTCAAAAGAAGCCTCTAATTAGTAAATATAAGATTCTTTTAATGATGCAGGGGAAACAAAAAATTGTTGCATGTAGTCCAAAGAACACAGCTACATTACAATTTGCTTCTTAATTCTTGCATGTGGTCCAACAAATACATCCATCTTACAATTGGCTTCTTATCTTGTTTGTAGTTTTGATTTAATCAGTTATGTCATCAATATGGATTTCAGTCATCAAGAACCGGATCATCACAAAAATGTTGACAGGGAACCATGCCCCCCCCCCCCCCTGGTTTACCCACTTTAAACTCGAAACATACTACAGTGATTCTCTGTAGCCCCAAAAACTTCAATCGAACTTGTCACCTTTCACCACCCCCCTGTCGCCCAAAAAAAAAAAAACTTTCACGACTCCCCAATGTGTGCGGCTGGGACAAAGACCGTCCTGGTGAACCTGCCGCATTGGCCCACTTATCATCGACAGAGGTCCGTGAACCCCGGTCTAATTGACACTGCCATACACTTAGGTGGAACCTCAATAAAGCTCTCCGTAACTGTAACCACTCCTTTCTTCCTCACTGCACTCTGTTTCCATCGTTAGCATCAACGAGAAGAGAGCAGCTTCACCTCGGAACCTCAGATTCGCAGCAAGCAAGGAAAAATAATGGTCAAGAACTCTCTCTCTCTCTCTCTCTCATTATATGATCCAATGAAGTATTTGATGTTCTGTGACGGTGTTGTTTGGTTTGGTTGCCTGGCAGATGGTTGAGAAGGGGTGCGCGACCTGCAAGGAGTGGCAGGAACACTACTATTGGGAGCACATGGATGTGACCAAGATCCGCTTCTTCAAGCTCATGACTGGAGATTTCACCAAGGGCATCGTAAGTGTGGATGCTAGATTAACATGTGAAGTGGTCAGTAGTAGCTTGTGTTCTATATAGAACTGCAAGACATAGTATCACTTTTCTATAAAGGAAATACATCTCGCTTTTGGAAAGCTTGCTGTAAAAAAAAATCTTTTACATAGAAGTATTTGGATTTGTAAAATATGGACATGACATCAGCAGATTTGTCATGAGAAATGTGATCATTTCATCACAACATAAATGTTATTAGTAAGGTTCATGTGTCGATATCTGAAATGATAAGTAAAATGGGATGGTGGTATCAGTATATGTGGTTATTGTTGTTAAAAAAAAAAGTATATGTGGTTATTTGTGCTACCCTGTTAGGCCAAGAAGATACTCTGCTGAAAGGAAGTTAAGAAAAAAAATAAAGGATAGAAAGAAAAAAAAGAGTGAAAAATGTGCATATTATTTTCAATCTTTTCTCTTATGCAACTAGCCAACTATGTCAATAGTAACACTTAATGGAATGGAGATGTTTGATCTTAATTTGATGTCCTCTTGCCAACTTACAGTTACATTTCGAGATATATCTTTGTTAGTTGATCAATCATTATCAGAAAAATTAACCAAATGGGTAACGAACTGTTAATTTCCATCAGAGCATACCGGAGAAGTTTGTGAAAAACTTCAACGGGGAGATCACCAAAGAGTACGACCTGAAAGGGCCAAGCGGTGAAACGTGGCACATTGGTGTGGAGAAGAATGCCGACGAGCTGTTCCTCAAGTCAGGATGGGAGGATTTTGTCAAGGCACATGAATTGCAGGAGAATGATCTCCTTATCTTCACATGCATTGGCAATTCTTCCTTTGAGGTCCTGATATTTGAGGCGAGTGGCTGCGAGAAAGTTTCTTCTCTATTTGACAACAAAACCGGTCCTAATATGCTTAAAAATTCTGCCGACAAAGCGAATCGGGGCCAACATGATGAGCACTACAGTTTGAGTGATTCTGAGGATACTACTACGCCGTCTCAGCTGGTTGGATCACCTCAAGACGCTACTACTTCACAGAAGTGTAGTGGGAAGAAACCAAGTAAGTAGAATTGCTATAAGTTTACAGGGTGACGAGTAACTGATATGTGAGATATTAGTGCAGTCAGTTCAGAGATAAACCTGAAACTCTGTATCATCAGTAATGTGTTTTTACTGATCCTTTTCAACATATATGACGATTCTTGCACCGGAAAATAAATAGTATCCTCTGATACAGATAATTTGCCTTATGTTCACAGGGATGCTGCCTGAATCTACAGATAGTAGCAACTATCATGTCAAGCGAGAGGCAATTGGTGAAGAGGATTGTGCTGAAGAGTATTCTAACCGCAACTACTTTTATACAATAGTTGCCAACCAGCTAAGCGATGAGGAAAAAGAGGAAATAATCAGCTTGGCTTCGATCCGGACTGACAATCCTGCATTTTTCACTATTCTGGGGATGAGCCATGTTCGAAGCAATAACAACTTTCTGGTAAGTCTATTCTGTTGCATGAATATACTCTATCAATCCACTCCACAGTTATTTAAAATTTGTCCATCATACCTTGTATCTTGGAGCAGCAGTGATACATCCAACATTATTATGCAGATCTTCCCCAGTCGTTTTGTCGCTGATCACCTGGAGACAAGGCTACACGAGATCACACTATGCAGGCCAAACAAGAAAGACAAGTGGTGCGTGAAGTATTATCGCGCGCGAGACTGCCAAGGTATTCGAAACTACAACTTTTTCAAGTTTGTGCGCGAAAACAAGCTTCGTGAGGGCGACATCTGCGCCTTCGAGCTGATGAAAGGCGCAAGGAGGGCGACGATGACCGTTCATGCCATCAGGAAGGTGAACGACAGGTTTACTCTGGTTGGCTAGTTCCTGTTTGTTGTGTTGGCATGCAGAATGCTCATGAATGTACAGGTTCGGTATCTGCAGTGGTATCTGCAGTTTGTAGGAAAGTATCTACTATGTAGGAGCCTTTGCTTCTATGCAAGTGCACTTTTGTGTCCTGTAATAACTAAGCTAACCTCTTTCACGCAGCAGTGTGGATACTAGAACAACGTACGGGACCTCGATCCTATTGTGGATGTTTCTTGTTAAGCAAACGCTGCCTTTTGTTCTTGTGCCTTTTGTTTAGCTCAGCATCCTAGTGTTTTTCACTGATGCCCTCTGTTCCTAGTCGTTGGCCATTTTATTAGTTTCAAGTTTCAAGTTCTAACGCATTCTAAGTATTGATATAAAAGTTGAAAATAATTGTTAAGCGATCATAGTGTCACAGACGAGAGCCTCCAGAATCATAGTGTGTTGCAGAAAAATTCGACTTTGTTGGTGCGTTAGAGGCAAAGTCACGTTTTCTCAGTGTTATAGACAATTTTGCCTTTGTTTTTAACAAACGGCCTACCATGTCTGCTTTTTAGGAAATGCAGCAACTTAACAGTGAGGAGAGAACAAACCGGTGTGAAGTTGTAGAGTGAGTTGTGTCTACGCTGTTTCTAATGCTATGAAATGGTATGAAACTAGCATTGAGGACAAATACTTTATTTGATATGGGGAACAGTTAAATGTTATGGTTAGTCCGGACTCCGGAGAATATGGGCAACAATATTGAAGAGAGGTGTTTCATTTGTATTATGTAGACGTGACACAGTCTTCGAAACAGGGAAAAACTCCTCGGTGAAAAGTGTAAGTTCATCTCGATTCAAGTTTCATAAATGTTTCGAACTAATCAAAGTGACATATCAAATAGGCAAAAATAGCGATGAGAGGGAGGAGTTGAGTTTTTTTTTTTTTTGCGAACAGGGAATTTCATTGTTATTAAAGCATAGCACATCACTTGATCACATAGGTCATCCAAACAACGCCAACTCCATTGATGGTAGACAAGAAATCTTGAAAGTGCCACAAATTCTACCATTTATGATCACCAACCCAAACAAGAACTCCGATCTGAACGAACACGACCATCTCACTATCCACCACCGTCATCCTCACTTCTGACGAGGGAAAATTGAAACTCAAACCCTTTCGAAAAAAATAGTAGACTAATAACCTTTCACATGCAAATAGGATGAACTTGCCGCCGTCAAGCCCGTCTCCGAACTCATCAACGCCTTCTTCACCAGATTTGTCATGGGAAACACAAATTCGACCAACACCCAAATGGATATTTGCGAAAACAAAACTCTTACCAGCCCACAACCATGGCTAAGAAGAACCACGACTAGACAAAAGAGGGGTCGAAGTACCTTATTCATGATCACACCTTTATCTTGCCATCACTGTCTGAAAACCGAAACTTTCAAATTCGTGCAGGAGAAGTTGCCTCCACCGCTGATGCTGTCTTCTTTTCCAAACACGCTATAAAAGTACCTAAACCTAACTCTTGGAGAACACTATCCTGCCGCTCACGCCTAGCACGCCTAAAGGTCGCCAGTGAGGAGGAGAGACGCTCACGGCTGAGTTTAATGTACACAATCATCTAAACTATGAAACTGCAATGAAACTTTTACTAAGAATAATTTGTTTCATCTTAACATATATTATCTCTTATTATTGGTTACTTAGCTGCGGTATTTAAGTGTGAAATTTTTTTTTTGTATGCCATTAGCTTAAGCTGAAATCCCTTGTATATCATCGTAGCTCACATGTCATTGAAACAACTTAGGTGACATACAAGTGAATGCTCCAACTTTTAAGTGATATTTTAGCCTATAAATTAATTCATTTTTAAATAACATAACATATTTAAAAACCATTCAATGAACTTACGTTGAGAGTCTTGAGACAAGCCAATGAATAAATGTTGTTCACTGCTTCACTCCAACTCACTGCCGTCTGCCAGCTTTTCCGTTCTCAATGCCCTCCAAGACGAGAGCGATTTTAATCAAAAAAAAAAAAGACGAGAGCGATTCGAGACAAAATACCGTCCTACTTACTCAAGAGACCCCACCTCTCATCGTCTATGGTCTACGACCAACCGGTCCATGAATTGCTGACCGAACTGCCAGGTGAAATCACTCCCACCTTTATCAAGAAGCTCTGGAGTCCCTAAAAAAAAAGGACACGCTCTTGGAGTCTCGAAGACGAAGAGGCAAGTTGGAGGTCAGCTTCACCGCTCCGGCTTCCTCCTTGGAGAGTGCAAAGGTGATAGTGGTCAACCTCTCTCTCTCTCTCTCTCTCTCTCGGTACAGAGTTGTATGATCCTATCAACTGTTTGTGCCGTGACTCTTTGAATGTATTGCTTGGTTGCAGAGCAGATGGTTGAGAAGGGGTGCGAGAGCTGCAGGGAGTGGCAGGAGCACTACTACTCGGAGCACATGGATTTGAGCAAGATCCGCTTCTTCAAGCTCATGATTGGGGATTTTACCAAGGGCATCGTAAGTGTCGACACTAAGACTAACAAGTAGCCTCTGACTAAACATTAGCGGACTGGCTATTAGTCAAACTAACAATTTGTCAGCTGCATGTTTGGAACCCTGATTAATTGTTAGTTAAGCTATAAGAAAATGTCTATTATGCCTTTGACTAATTGTTAGTCCATGTATGTTTGGAAGGGATAAGGAGCAGCGTCGTCTTTTCCCGTTTTGTTGCAATGGTTAGATCCTGTTAATTGGATTGGCCGACTAATAGGATTACTATTAGTCTCTTGATAGATTAACAATTAGTCTTATCTATTAGTCCTTCGGGAGACTAAAACTTAGTCAATGAACAATTAGTCTTTTGATCCAAACGTGCCTAACCATCAATGTGCAGATAATTGTTCTCACCGTCAAAGGAGTATATGTTGTTTGAGAGCTTTTCCCTACTTTCTGTTTGGAAAATTTTTTACCACCGATTTACACAAAACATTTAGATGTACCATGTGGAAACAATACCAGTGGAGATTTTTCATAACAATTACTTGACATTACATTTGACCTTTCTTAGAAATTTAAAATAGGTGAAAAGGTTATACTGATTTGTCATAGTGAAACTAATACGAAATCCTGTTGTATTCTACAGAATCAAACAAAATCACAGATCCCTCATTTTCCTTAGCTTGATTCTCTTGCTTCGCCTTGTTTTTGATTCCCCTCCTTAATTTTCTTGTAATGTAGTTCCCCTGTTTCCCTTCTACCTTTCCCTCCTTTAAACCTATGTAATTGTTAGAATTATGAAAATGGAGAAACCTTACTGAAAATGCTGTTTAAAGTCATGGACCTAAAGCTGAAATGGATCATGGGAACATGCATTGTAGTGCCAATGTACTAAGATTCATAAAAGATGTATTAACTTGTGCACACTTGCAAATTTCAGTTACTTTCTCATATTCAGTTTTTGCGACGATATATACATTTGCTAATTACAAGTAAAAAAGTTGTGTTGGTCATTACAATGCGAAACAATAATGTGATCTCAATTTTCCATTTCATCCTAGAGCATACCAGAGAAGTTTGTGAAGAATTTCAAGATAACTAAACGAGTTGACCTTCAGGCGCCAAGCGGTGAAGCATGGTGCATCGGTTTAGAAAAGCATGATGATGAGTTGTACCTCATGTCAGGATGGGAGGATTTTGTAAAGGCTCAAGAGTTGCAGGAGAACGACCTCCTTATCTTCACACGCAGTGGCGACTCTTCCTTTGACGTCTTGATCTTTGAAGCAAGCGGCTGCGTGAAAGTGTCTTCTCTGTTTGGTCCTAATATGTGCAAGCATTTCAACAACAGTTACAACACGGCTGGTCGACAAATTGAGCATTATTTTCTGAGTGATTCTGATGAGACAAGCATGCCATCACAGCTTGTTAGATCCGCTGACAACGCCTCTACTTCCAAGAAATCCAGTGGTAAGACTAAACCAACAGTATCCAAGAAGTTTCCAGTTAACACTCTATGCCATCTCTAATATACATGCCTTGACGTTTTTCCTTGAAGCTAGCGACTACTGTAATACATCAGCTAGTCTTTTTCTGTTGCACGGAGCTAAGAGAAAGTCTTCCCTGAGACTGAAGCATGGCTAGAATTCATCAGCTATTCTTTTTCTTTCTTTTCTTTTCCTGTTTTCGCCCTTTTTTGGTTGTTTTAGAATTTTTTATAAGTTGCAACACCTCGTTAATATGTTATATCAGCAGGGGCAATCCCTCTGTTCCCATAAAAAAACTACTGTAATCCTGAAATCATGCATCATTATTAACGGTTTTTCTTGAACATTTTGAACATATAAGCTGATGTACATAATATACATTTTTCTTTAGGGAGAGAGCCTGATTGCCCAAACAGCAGCAGCTACATGGCGAATCAGGGCAAACATGATGAGAACTACAGTTTGAGTGATTCTGTGGATACTACTACGCAGTCTCAGCTGGTTGGATCACCTCAAGACGCCACCACTTCACAGAATTGTAGTGGGAAGAAATCAAGTAAGTAGATGCCACCGATATCTCGTAGTGGCATCTGCTTATATCACCTGTAAAGCTATAACTTTACAGGTGATATAAGCAGATGCCACTACGAGATATCGGTGCAGTGAATTCACAGATAAAACTGAAACTATATATCATCAGTAATGTGTTTTATTGATCCTGTTCAACATGTATGCTGATTCTTGCATCGGTAAATAACTAGTATGCTCTGATACACGTAATGTGCATTATGTTCACAGGGATGCTGCCTGAATCTCCAAGCGGTACAAACGATCAAGTCAAGCGTGAGGAAATTGGTGAAGAGTGTAGTGATGAAGAATATTCTAACCCAAACTACTACTATACAATGATTGCCAACCTCCTACTAAGCGATGAGGAAAAAGAGGAAATAATCAGCTTGGTTTCTATCGAGTCAGATAATCCTGCATTTTTCACTATTCTGCAGATGAGCAATATTCGGCGCAACAACTTTCTTGTAAGTCTATTTTTGGTGCATGGATATACTTTATCAATCAACGAAATACATAATTCTGTTAATTTTGTCGATCTTACCCTGAATCCACGAGCAATACTGACACAACCAACAATGCATGCAGTTCTTCCCCATTCATTTTGTTGCTGATCACC
This sequence comes from Eragrostis nindensis, assembly GCA_012490785.1. Classification (NCBI taxonomy): domain Eukaryota; kingdom Viridiplantae; phylum Streptophyta; class Magnoliopsida; order Poales; family Poaceae; genus Eragrostis; species Eragrostis nindensis. The sequence continues at coordinate 236,390 of JAAXCT010000966.1, forward strand.
TTGACAGTAGTCTGCACGAGATTACACTTCGCAGGCCAAACAGGAAAGACAAGTGGTGCGTGAAGTACTATAGCGCGCGAAACTCCCGGGGCATCAGAAACTACAACTTCTCCAAGTTTATGAGACAAAATAAGCTTCGTAAGGGTGACATCTGCGCCTTCGAGCTGATGAAAGGCGCTAGGAGGGTGACGATGACCGTCCATGTCATCAGGAAGGTTGACGATAGGTTTACTCTGGTGGGCTAGTTCCTGCTTTGTTGGCATGCAGAATGCTCAGGTACAGGTGTGATATCTCATACCTGCAGGATGTATTATGTACTAGTACTAGTATCTAGGAGTAGAACGGGAAACTGAGACTGGAAGTGCCTAGTAATGCCTTGCTTATATGCAAGTGCACTTGTGTGTCCTGTTACTAAGCTAAACCTCTTTCATGCAGCGTGGATACTAAAACACTGTGGGACCTGTTGTGGATGTTCCCAAGCAAACGCTGCCTTTGTTGTTGTGCCTTTTGTTTAGTTCTTCCTGCTAGTGCTATTCCCTGATGCTCTCTGTTCATGGTTGCTGGGCCATTTTATTTGATCAGCGGAAACTTGTTTGTGTAGTAGATAAGGTGGAGCTACTTGCATTGTCATTATGGCTTCCTTTTCATTTGTATGGTGATATGTGGTGTCTATGCCGTTTGAGGTTCTGAAATGGAAGATGGCATGTGCTGCCTCTCTGAAGTTTCTGTTGTTTTTGGAGCATGGTCTTTTCTATGGACTGTGTTGTTTTCTGGATCTTAAACAGCCGTTTTAAAACATTTAAGACCTCTGTTGATTGTCAAATACTATTAGCACTAGACTTCTAAAATGTTAACTACTGATACACTGAAAAAGAGAATCCGATTGGCTACACAAAAATAATAATCATTTGCATTTCACAATAAAAATTATATTGGCAGTTTCATTAACAATAATACAACAATTAGATTTATGTAGAAAACTAAAAGTCAAGGTGTAGGGTTGCACTGTTTTCTTGATGTCTGTTCGAGACTAGTCGAGTCAGTGGGCCAGTTGCCCGCTTGCTTCTTTGTTCCAATAATCTTTTTCCGTAAGCCTTTCCTCCCTTCACAGCAACATAGTTCATGATGTGTCTAGTAAGAAAAATAGATTTTTCTGCCATGAGTATAACCAAAAGGAAATAAAGTACTGTTCTTCTGTTCATTCTACTCGGTGTCAACTTTTAGTGGGAATAGCTATGCATCCGACTTTAGCGTCTGACTGGCGTCCGACCGGTCTTTTGGAGTTTGATCTTTGATCTTCATAGATTTTTTTTTTTCGAATTACACAGTGCAACTCAGACAACTATGTGTAAAGTTTCAGAAAACTATAATTTTTGTAACTTATTTCAGAGAGCTACAACTATTTTGACCATAAATTTCAAAAAACTATAACTTTTGTGTCTGGTCCCACATGTCAGCCTCACAAGTGGTAAGGTTCTCAAACCAAGATTGACATGTGAGACCAGAAACAAAAGTTGTAGTTTTTTTAAAACGTATGGTTATCTAAAATATATTTTAAAAGGTGTAGTTTTCTAAAACTTTGTTACAGATAATTACAGTTTTGTGCAATTCACTCTTCAATCGAAAACGAATAAATGTTGTTCACTGCTTCACTCCAACTTACTGCCGTCTGCCAGCATTTCCGTTCCCAATGCTCTCCAAGACGAGAGCGATTTTGAGGGGGAAAACATCCTGCTGAAGAGGCCCCACACCTCATCGTCTTGGTCTACGAACAACAGGTCCATGAGTCCTTATCGAACTACCTGGTGAAGTGAAATTACTCCCACCTTCAAGACACGCTCGAGTCTCCAGGAGGAAGAGGCGAGTGGGAGGTCAGCTTCACCGCAGAGCGCAGAGGCTCCGATTTGGAGAGTGCAAAGGGGATAATGGTCAAGCTCCCTCTCTCTCTCTCTCTCTCTCTCTCTCTCTAGGGTTGTTCGATCCTATCAAGTATTTGTGCCGCGACTCTTTGAATGTGTTGTTTGGTTGCATTGCAGATGGTTGAGAAGGGGTGTGAGAGCTGCAGGAAATGGCAGGAGCACTACTACTGGGAGCACATGGATGTGAGCAAGATCCGCTTCTTCAAGCACATGACTGGAGATTTCGCCAAGGGCATCGTAAGTGTTGACGCTCGACTTACTATCCAGTCAACTGAATGCTGATTACTGTTCTCACAGTCAGGGGTATATGTTGTTTGAGGACTTTTGCAAGTTTCTGTTGGAAAAGTAATTTTCTACCTCCATTTTGAGCAAAACATTAAGAAATTTAAAATAGGTGAAAAGGATTCATTTGATCCTTCTTAGAAATTTAAAATAGGTGAAAAGGTTCCACTAATTTGTCATATTGAAAATAATACGAATTCCTGTTGTTATTCTACTGAATCAAACAATCTCACAGATCCCTCATTTTTCTTAGCTTGATTCTCTTTCTTCGCGTCGTTGTGTATAATCTCCCTCCTTAATTTCTTGTATTGTTGTTCCCTGTTTTCCTTTTACCTTTCCCTCCTTTAAACATGTTATGGAATGGCTAGGGATACAAGGAATAGCAAGAGGAAACCGGCTAGTCGCCCTCCTTGCGGAGGCTCTGACTGCTTTCTTTGGTTTCTTCTTGCTTGACTCCTCAACGTGAACTGCCTGGTCTTATATAGCCGGCTGCCTAACAAACTAGCTAACAGATTAAACTAGATGATCTTATCTAACAAACTAACTAATACTGCCTTGCCATGGCTTGAACTGGCCCACGGCCCATGCCACAACAAAACATGTGTAATTGTTTTAATTATGGAGAAACATTACTGAAAATGCTGTTTAATATCATGGACCTAAAGCTGAAAAGGATCATGGGAACATGCATTGTAATGCCAATGTACTAGAATTCATAAAGATGTCAACTTATGCACACCTGCAAGTTTCAGTTACTTACACAGATTCATATTTTTCTCTCTCCTTGTGTTTTGCGGCAATATATATTTTGCTAATTATAAAGAAAAAATTGTGTTGGTTACTAAATGGGAACGAGTAATGTGATCTCAATTTTCCATTTTTTCCCTAGAGCATACCAGAGAAGTTTGTCAAGAATTTCAAGATGACTAAACAAGTTGACCTTCAGGCGCCGAGCGGTGAAACATGGCGCATCAGCGTAGAAAAGAAAGATGATGAGTTGTACCTCATGTCAAGATGGGAGGAATTTGTAAAGGCTCAAGAGTTGCAGGAGAATGACCTCCTTATCTTCACATGCAGTGGCAACTCTTCCTTTGACGTCCTGATCTTTGAAGCAAGCGGCTGCGTGAAAGTGTCTTCTCTGCTTGGTCCTAATATGTGCAAGCATTTCAACAACATGGCTGGTCGACAAGTTGAATATTACTCTCTGAGTGATTCTGATGGTACAAGCTTGTCATCACGGCTTGTTACATCCCTTGACAACGCCTCTACTTCGAATAACTCCAGTGGTAAGACTAAACCAACAGTGTCAAAGAAGCTTCCAGCTAACACTCTATGCGATGTCTAATATACATGCCCTGAAGTTTTCCTTGAAGCTAGCTAGTACTGTAATCGACCTGAAATCATGCATCATCATTAATGGTTTTTTCTTGAACATTTTGAACATATTAGCTGATTTTCCCTAACATGTAAGCTGACATACATAATATACATTTTATCTTCACAGGGAGAGAGCCTGATTCCCCAAACAGCAGCAGCAGCCGTCATGTTAATCATGAGGCGACAGAGGAAGAGGATAGTGATGACATATATTCTGGCTCCATGTACTACTACTCGAGGGTCGCTAATCGATTAACAGATGATGATAAGAAGCAAATACTCAGTTTGGCACCCATCAGGGCAAACAATCCTGCATTTGTAACTGTTCTACAGAAAAGCCATTGCCGACAAAGGAACAACAATCTGGTGAGTAATTCCTAAGTGAAATGATCTGCTTTTTCGGAATAACCAAAAGGTAGCTTTCATAGAGTCTGTATGCTGCCAAACTGACAATGTTTGGTACTACAAAAATGGCATATCCCACAGGTATCAAAATGCTACTATTTTTTTATCCTAACTCTTATGTTGAAACTACCAAGCTAATTAATTCGAAATACCTTCTGCTAATAGTAACTGTGGACAAATGTATGCTGCAGGGAGTGATCTCTTCACTTGCACTGAAATATTGTTATACTATACAATGCCGTATGTTCATACTATGGTGACGTGGAATGCTGACATGACTGATGTTCTTGTGCAGACGATCCCCATGAAATTTTCTGACCATCTTGAGGCAAGATCACATGATATCATACTTTGTAGGCCAAACAGAAAAGAGAAGTGGTCTGTCAAATACTATTACACGCACTCCAACCGGTACTTCAGAAACTCACAGTTTTTCAATTTTGTGTGCGAAAACAAGCTTCGTGAAGGTGACATCTGTGTCTTTGAGCTGATGAAAGGTGCGAGGAGGGTGTCGATGACTGTCCGTGTCATCAGGACAAAGGTTGACGGCCGGTTTGCTCTGATGGGCTAAGTTCTTGTGTTGTATACCCCCATGAAATTGGCATGGAACACGCAGATTCATGTTCAGATGTTGTTTCTGCAGTATGTAGCATGTGAATAGCATGGAAACTGAAGCTGGAAGTGCCTAGTGATGCCTCGCTTGTATGCAAGTGTGCTTTTGTGCCCTATTGCAGCAGTGTGCCTTTGAGCTAATGAAACTGCTTGATGCAGCAGTGTAAGCTTCTAGAACCAGGTGTGACATCTATGATGTCTCTGTAAATGTCATCCACCTAAGATTGTTGCTACTGTTTTGTGCATTTTGGCCCTGTATTGTCCTCCCTGAAGCCTGAAGGTGCTGTACACTCTGGCTGGGAGTCTCTAGTTACCATGTTCAGTGGAAGCTTTATTTATCCAGTAGCGCAATGTGCTTCTCATGCATTGTGGCTTGTAGTGTGTTTCATGTGTCGTGCCATTTAATACTTGGAAAGTCTGAAATTTTCTGTGCTGTTGCACAAACACTAGCTCGTTTGTTGATTCAAAAAAAAAAACACTAGCTGGTTTGTTGATTCAAAAAAAAAAACACTAGCTGGTTTACAGAGTTTTAGATAGCCGCAAACCCTGAAGATTTTGTTCGATCTATTTACAGCTTGTAAGGATCATAAGCATGTAATATCAAAGAATGGAATCTCTGAAGCCTCCAAACCATAAGCACAGAACTGTGGCATCGGCATTGCTCTAATCACCCTTAATTAAAAGAAGCTAGTATATATATTATACAGAAAATTTGCCTCTTTTCATCTGCGGAAGCATCGCGGCGTGCCTAGTCGAAGTTTGAAAGCATCTTTGGCTGAAGTTCAGTTCACAGGACAACACAATGAAACATATCTTCTCTACTCCCTCACGCCTCTTACGGCCACATTCTCATACACCACTCTCTCTCTCTCTCTCTCTCTCTCTGAGAACATCTCTGGTGTTACCGCGGGTTCGTGTGTTACCGTCCAACTTCAATAACGCCTCAACAAAAAATTGCAACAAAAATATGAATGGATAGCTCATGCAACGATCTACAATTCATATTTTGGTTGAGGTGCAACCGAAGCTCGTACAAGAAGATACAAAAAGAGAAATCAGACGTTGAATAGTAACGGGTTGCGGGTTCGTGATGAACAGTTGCAACCCGCACTATTCACAGTCTGATTTCTCTTTTTTGTATCTTTTTGTACGAGCTTCGGTTGCACCTCAACCAAAATATGAATTGTAGATCGTTGCATGAGCTATCCATTCATATTTTTGTTGCAATTTTTGTTGCATATTTGAGGCGCTACAGTGATCGGTAACACGGTAACACCCTAAGGGGTGGTAACACCAGAGATGTTCTCCTCTCTCTCTCTCTCTCTCTCTCTCGACTATACACCACTCTCTTAAGATGACAGCTAGCCCTAGACGAACACTGACCTAGGGAACCTGCCACGTTGGCCACACCCGTGTCAACCACGTGGCGTCTCAATGAAGTCTTGTAACTACTACTCCCACCCTCATCAACACCAGTCCACACTCCACACCACACTCTCTCGTTAACATCAAGAAGGGAAACAAGTTCACCTCGGAAGTTCAGAAGGGAAACAAGTTCACCTCGGAAGTTCAGACTCGCAGTATGCAACAGATCTCTCTCTCTCTCTCTCTCTCTCTCATATCAGGTGTATTTGTGTTGTGTGACAGTGTTGTTTGGTTGGATGGCAGATGGCTGAGACGGGGTGCGCGAGGTGCAGAGAGTGGCAGGAGCACTACTACTGGGAGCACATGGATGTGACCAAGATCCGCTTCTTCAAGCTCATGACTGGAGACTTCGCCAAGGGCATTGTAAGTGTCGATTCCCTGACAATACATATCTATGTCGTTCAGAGAGGAACAAAAAGAGAGACACACTTAGGGGGAAAGCTTTTTTTACACTGACCACCAAGATATACAAATGTCATGTCGAAACAATACTGGTAGAGATATATATGGTAATCGGTCACTTGGCACTTCTGTTGATCATTTTATAATTTTTTACAGACATGAAGAAGACCATAAACCAATGAATATAAAAATAATAGTATTATGCAATGTTGATTAACTAAGAATCTAAAATATGGTCTTGCGTATGAGTTACTTGCAAGTTTCAGTTAGTTTTTCAGGTTCAAAATTTTCTTCTATTTTTATTTTTGCAACAATAGATATTCTTTGGTAATGAAGCAAAGAGGCGCCTTAGTTATTGCAATGCTATCCTCTGAAATCAACAAGGGACGAGATCTCAATTTTCTATTTTCGTCTCAGAGCATACCTCAGAAGTTTACGAAGAATTTCAAAGGGCAGATCACCAAAGGGGTCAACCTGAAGGCACCCAGCAGCGAAACATGGCACATCGGTGTAGACAAGAATAACGATGAGATGTTCTTCACGTCTGGATGGGAAGATTTTGTCAAGGCTCATGAATTGCAGGAGAATGACCTCCTCCTCTTCACATGCAGTGACAGCTCTTCCTTTGAAGTCATGATCTTCGAGTCAAGTGGCTGCGAGAAAGTGTCTTCTCTGTTTGATTCTTATTATACATGCAAGCATTTGAACGACACTGGTCGACATGGTGAGCACATCACTCTGAGTGATTCTGACAATGCTAGCATGCCGGAGCGGATGGTTGGATTCCAGCACAATGCCTCTACATCGAAGGAATCCAATGGTAAGACTAAACCGACAGCAAGTAGAAGCAGTATGAGTAGTGAGTACGCAATTAACACTATCTCTTTTTATTTACCACAAGCAATAACTATGTGATGTATCTTAATGCATTTAGCATATAATTTTTTTTCTTCTTAGAAACAGCTGTTAATTTAATAGACAATTTATGAACATCAGTGATCATTTTGTCTTATCATCTTCACACATAAGCCAATATACTTAATGTACATTTTCTTCCCAGTGAAAGAACCTGAATCCCTGAACAACAGCAGCTATAATATTAAGCATGAGGCAACTGAAGAAGAGGAGAGTGATGACATATATTACGATTCCAAATACTACTACTCGAGGTTTGCCAATCGACTGACAGATGAGGAGAAGAAGACAATAATCAATGTGGCTCCTATTGGACAGGACAATCCTGCGTTTGTGACTATTCTGCAGAAAAACCATCGTCAACGCAGGAATAACTCTTTGGTGAGTCATTAGTACTAGTAATCGAGAAGGCTATCTACATTAAAAAAATTTCTCTTCATATGAATTGCATAGGTTTTCCTTGGTTGAGCTAATTACCTGAAAAATCTCTTGGTAGTTATTCAGAGTATGTGTACAGCTAATGACAATGTCGAGTACTACAAAATATATATCCCACAGCTACCAAATGAACCTATTTGTGTATCCCAGCCTTGAAGGATTGAATTAGTGATCACCAACCTTATCATGCTGTGCATCTGTATATTACATAGACTAATGATATCTTCATCTACACTGTAGTTCTGAATTTTGTGTATATCATAGTTGTATATTACTATATGATTACTAATAAAATATCATAGGTTCGTAGTATTGTACCAAGTTGGGAAGAAATGCTGACCTGACCAATGTTCTTGTGCAGACGGTCCCCAGTGGTTTTGCTGTTGATCATCTTGAGGCAAGATCACATGATACCGTACTTTGTAGGCCAAACAGAAAAGAGAAATGGTTGATTAAATACTATTACACGCCCTACAACCGATGCTTCCAGAACTTGCAGTTTTTCAAGTTTGTGAGCGAAAACAAGCTTCGTGAGGGTGACATCTGCGTGTTTGAGCTGATGAAAGGTGCGAGGAGGCTGATGATGACAGTCCACGTCATCAGGAAGAAGGCCGATGGCCGGTTTGTTCTGGTGGCCTAGGTTCTTGTATCTCCATGATGTTGGCATGTAATGTGCAGGTGTGGTTGCTGCAGTATGAACTGTGTCAGAGTAGAGTAGCACTGGAAACTGAAACTGGAAGTGCATAGTTTGCTCCTTGCTTGTAAGAAAGTGCGCTTTTGTGACCAGTGTAGGGTAACTTCTTGATGCAGGAGTATGGCTACTAGAACCAAGTATGACCTCTGTAATGTGAATAGTTTTCTATGCAAATGTCAAATCCTAAGATGGGGGCTACTGTTTTGTGCATTTGTGCCCTGCTTTGTCCTCCTAGCAGTTGCTGTACTCTGGCTGGTAATTCCTACTTTCAGTGTTGGCTGGTAAGTCCTACTTTCAGTGTTCAGTGGAAGCTTGTTCGTCTAGTAGTTGCAGTGATGTGCCTCATGCATTGTTGTGGCTCGTGAATTGTCATGTTCCAAGTGTCATGATGACTGAGTGTGCTACTAGTACTAGCACTCACAAAGTTCTGAAATTGTGACACTGACATCAGTTGTGAAGTTTCAGTCAACTCTTTGAATCTAAAACTTCGCTGTGCTGTTGCAAAAACACCAGCAGCAGATCCTGAAAAGTTAGCATCTTGCGTCGACATTGTCTCCATCCAGAACCCGCACGATCCAGCACAGATAAAATTAGGATGATTTGAGCATTGCACGCCTCTGTATCGAACGCAATGCCGAGAGATGTAGAACACTTACCACGAATCATCGCAACCCCCAGCACCTCTGCTCCCTGCCCGCTCCGCTCACCCGGGCCGCCATCCCCAGAGCAGCCTCCATGGCTGGCGGAGGACGCCGAAAGGCGGCGGCTCCTTTCTTGGGTTGCGACGAGGTGGCGGAGGGGGAGAGAGGCAGTGGAGCCGGCCGGGCAATGGGACATCTCAGGAGGGTCCAGCGCCATGAGCGAGGCCGTAAGAAGCATCCGGGCGCGCGAACTCGACGGAGACTCCCGCGGGACGCGTGGGCGGCGGGGCTCGCCGACGGCAGCGAGACCTCGTCGGCCGCCACGGCGCCGGCTCGAAAGAACTACCCGCGAGCCGGAAATATTTACAGAAAGGTATGAAACCAGGGGCTTATACGTAAATATTTGGATCGCGATCAATAATTACGATCCAAAATAGGGGCTTATATGTAAAATATTGGATCGCGACTATTAATCACGATCCAAACCAGGGGTTTTTTTGCAAAATATCGAATCGCGGTTAATGATCGCGATCCAAAATTTTGCATGAAACCCCCTCATTTGCTCCCGAAATTTCGCAAAGAAGCCCATTTCTCTGAGATGGCCGTCTCCTCTCTGCTCCGCCGCCGGCTCCGTGCTCCGCCGCTCGATTCCGGCGTCCTCCGCACATCCCGTCCTAGCAGGAGATTCAAAGATCCATCCATTTCTCATGCTCAATCACCAGATCCAGCCCTCCTCTGTATCCTGCGGTAAGGAGGAGAGCGGTGCCGCATGATTCGCCGCATCGGAGCGCCGCGGGCGGCGGCGGTTCCTCCGCGCCAGCGCCCTCTGAAGGCCTTCCTTGACCGCCATGGTGCTTCTGCAGAAGGTCGTCTCCTTGGAAGGTGTTCATGCCATCGTGTAAGAATTTGCCGAGATTCAGAGACAGGAGTAGGGGAAAGCAGAATGCTTCTGAATCTTCTAATATTAGTTCAGAAATACTCCATCGTGCCAATCAGCGACGAAACAGGTCGAAAAGCTAGCACCTGCAATGCTTCTATACGATTCTCGTGCATTGCTGTGACCCCTGTTTCATCTATACTGATATCATGTTTAGCACTCAGAAAGTTCAGAAAGCTGGACTCGCTTCAGCCTTTGTGTGCTTTTTTTTTTTTTTTGCCTAGCACACAAAGAAATTTCTTTGGACCCTGATTTTGTGTGCTGTTTTATCAATGCAAGCGTGAATCTGATTCTTACAACAATTGTGTGATGCTAGCAAGATGGAAACGAGCCTTGTGCACTGTTTCTACTTACTGCCAACTTTATCTTCAGCCTTTGTGTGCTTTTTTTGCCTAGCAGGCTAGCACACAAAGAAATTTCTTTGGACCCTGATCTTTGTGTGCTGTTTTATCAACGCAAGCGTGAATCTGGTTCTTGAAACAATTGTGTGATCCTAGCAAGATGGAAACGAGTCTTGTGCACTGTTTTCTCCACTTACTGCCAACTTTATCTCCTTCCAAGTTCCAAGACGAGGCAGACACAATCCTAGTGCTCCTCACAACAACAAAAATAAAATAAAATAATTGAGGACAATCTAGTGCATCAGCCGCTGTGACCCTACTTCTCAGTGACAAGATCCATGAACAACTGGTCTAGTAGCATCGGTGGCTCGAACCAAGCAATGTCCAGTCTCACAGTAACCGCTAACAACCCCTTTCACCCTCACCAAAGCTCTCCCTCGTTAACATCAAGGAGGAATAGCATCACTCTGTCAGTGAATGAAGGAAGAGCAAGGCAAGAACTCTCTCCCCCTCCCTCCCTCCCTCCCTCCTCTTCTTCCAATGCATCAAATCTGCATTTCCCAACATTTTTCGTTCATAAACTAGATTTTCTTTCCAGCATTTGTTATGTAAAATGTTATGCGGTTTTGCATTCCAGATGGCTCAGCAGGGCTGTGTGAGTTGCCAAAAATGGCAAGACCACTACTACCAGGAGCACGTGGATGTGAGCAGGATTCGTTTCTTCAAGCTATTGACTGGAGATTTTGCTCAGAGCATTGTAAGTGCCTATTAATTAGACAACCAGGCTTATAGTTCGAAAAGTTGCTGTGAAAAACTTCTGGTTGTGTTGAGCAATTGTCCTGGTTTTGTTGCTGGATAAGCGCTACAGAAAGGAAACTTAGATATTGTCCCGCAAATAATTGGACTCGAATGGGGAAAAAAATGTAAATCCAGATTCTGGAGTATTCCCTCCAGATTGTCTTTCTTGTCGTTAGGACAAGAAAAAAAAAACATTGGAGGTAGTATTTATATTATATCAGTCACTCATATTGTACTAAGCAGGTCGTGCTGTTCTTTGTGTTGGCAAATAATCCAGATATTTGAACCACCATCCACTGAAACCAAACTACTTATACAAGATACATACTTTTTTTTTTCATTTCAGAGCATACCAGAGAAGTTTGGGTACAGTCTCAAAGGGAAGATCAACAAAGAGTTCAAGCTGAAAGCTCCAAGCAGCGAAACATGGCGTGTTAGTGTCACCAAGCATGCTGATGAATTGTTCTTCATGTCAGGATGGGGTGACTTTGCTAAGGCTCACGAGTTACAGGAGAACGACTTCCTCATCTTCACACCAAGTGGAAACTACGCCTTTGATGTTATGATCTTTGATGCCAGTGGCTGTGAGAAAGTCTCTAGTTTCTTCACAGGTAAAAGGGATCCTTGTATCCACAAACATTTCGACAGCATAGTGGGTCAACAAGCTGAACAGTGCATTTTAAGCAATTCTGATGGCACAAACACACCGTTGCCGCTCATTGAGTCTGCTTACAAGGCATCTGCTTCGAAGAAGATGAGGGGCAAGAGTAAACCAAGTACACATAACATCTTGATTACTACCTCGTTTTACATTGTATAATGTATCAAGTTTAGATTACACAATGTGCATTTATTTTTACAGGGGAAGAACCTGAATCTCCTGACAGTAGCAACCACCATATCAAGCGTGAGGCGATGGGCGATGAAGAGCAGAGCGATGACAGGCACGCTGATTCCGTCTACTACTACTCGAGGTCTGCCAGAATCCTAACTGGCGATGAACGAGAGGAAATATTAAGTTTGGCGTCGATTCAACCAGGCAATCCGGTATTTATGACTGTCCTGCAGAAGACCCACATGGGTCACAAGAACAACTTGCTGGTCAGTTTTAACTTGTTTATTACGTTCAAAACAAATTTTTGTGCATATTTTCCCGTTTCCAATTTGCACCTGCATAAAACGTTCTCCTATACTGCACCGATATGAAACCGATAGGAATCTCGCAACACGTACTAAATGACTAGTAATCAAATAGACGTAAATCGGGTTGGCTGGTTCCAATCACTTCGACCATAGCTCATCACTATCGTTGATATGGATTAGGGAGTTCAGATGAAAGAGAGATAAGCAAAGGCAAAAGGCAGAACTCGCCCTCCCTTGCATGATTTGAATTGAGCCCAAACAACTACATTACTATTTGCTTGGTTAAACAAATGATGCGCGTGGCATATATAGAGTCGGTTTCTAACTGCTGAAGCTAACAAACTCAATCTCTTTGCTAGCTAATTGAATTTATCTTTTTTCTAGAAGATAATTGAATTTATCTCTAGCTTGGATGTTAAGCAATCAAACAAACTGAAGAATAATCGAACTGAATTAAGGATAACTGCAGCCTATCTCTAAGCTGCTTTCTGAAGATGTGCGCTTGCGTTGTTCTAACAAAGGCACTCGCCCTGTGCTTGGCCTGGTGCTGACCAAGCTTCTTTCACTGGTATTATGAACTATGTGTCTATGTAACACTCATGTGTTCCTACAAAAGCGTCCACAAAATCTTATTTCTGAATACCAAGACTACAGCAGTCTCAGGCTACTGTTATGAACTACAGCATGTGATACTCATGTGTTCCTACATTGCTTTTATTGTGAATATTGCAGTGTGCTAAACGTGTTAATAATGCCTTTGCAATGCAGATCATCCCCGGGGAATTTGCAGCTGACCATCTTGAGACGAGCTCCCATGAAATCCTGCTCCTCAGAGCAAACAGGAAAGACAAGTGGTATGTCAATTACTATCACGGGAGAGCCACCAGAGGCTTCCACTGCCGGCGCTGGATCAAGTTTGTGCAGGATAACGGACTGCGCAAGGACTTCATCTGCATCTTCGAGCTGATGAAAGGCGCGAAGAGGACGACAATGGTCGTCCATGTCGTCAGGAAGGTTAATAGAAGGTTTATACTGGCGAGCTAGGTCTATCCTCGTTTATTTTGCATTCAAGTGCCATGTAATCTTCAAGCGTCCTTCAGTTTGTATGCACCGCGGAAAACTAAAACTTCTACTGTTAGTGTAATGTGTAATCGTTCTTCAGTTTGTACGCACCACGGAAAACTGGTGCCTTGACAATTTTCAATCCGCTAGCCTCATGTTTAGTTTATGATTCATCTGTTATTCCGCGACGCAAAAAATTCATCGAGGCAAACAATATCTCCGACTCCCAGAGGGCAGCATGTTACTACAAAAAATGCATGCTACGCAAATCCCAGTGATCAAAGTACTAATAATCAACAGAAATGCACATGCAGGACGCAGAAAATGATTAACTCTAAATGGCAGTGTTTACATTTGACATCTCATGCAGAGGTACGAGGACGCAGATATCGTATAACTCAGGTCAACTGAAATGTGACACCAGAGCATGTTAAAGGAGAACGGTATGATATCATGGACACGCTAAACAAATACTAAATCCACAGGCACATGCCATGCCATAACGAATTATTTCAGACTAATCTAAGAAACTTGAGAGGCTGGCTATTGCTGGAGAGACTCTTTTAACTTTGCAGTTAAAAGGTTAAACACCACAATAGCTTCTCCAAAAGACGCATCCAAGAAGTGTTGATCCTTTCGAAAGGATAGAATCCACATGGCAAATTCAAGTACCTGCAACATAACAGCACCATCTGGTCAGGCTTGGAACAGATGATGAACTAGAATGAGAAGTGCACAAACTGAAACTAAGTTTTGGAGTTATGAAACTACTCATCATATATTTAAAACCAGGAGTACATTTGAAAAGACGGAAGTATAAATAAAAGCAGATCAGGGCATAAGGAAAAGGGATGAGTTAGACTGGCACCCTTTTGCACAACACTTAACAATCAAGACAAGGTAACGCAGCAACCAAAAAGAAAAAAAAAGTTTTTCCCAGGATTTGTGTGGCAGCAGTATAAGACAGGCATTTCTCGCAAGGAAAGGCATGCGTCTGACAAGTACCAAATGCCCAACGAGAAGAACGGGCCGTAAAATGGCTCAGTTCTTTGGGAGCTTGCATGAATTGTGGACTTTGTGGCTCGTCAATCAAAATTTGTTAAATTTTTCATAGTCAAGTACCAACAACTAACCAGGCTTGGGATTAGGATGAATGAGAAAATCATGAATACAAAAAAAGTATCAGCACCTTTGCCATGCTTTTAACTGGCCTTTCTTGAATCACCCATCTTTCCCGTTTCCTAACAAATCCCAACCGTATCCTCAATCAATTGGTGGTTCAATACTGTATAAACAAGTCTCTAGCACATAAAACAAACAATGCTGAGGAATGTACAACACCTTATGTTTTCATGCTTCGGAAATTGTTAGGGAGAAGAGGAACATGACAGCAAGGCATCCAAGTGATCGTACACTAAGCAACGGAAATGCTTTGAATTTATTAACTTGACTACCCGCTTCAAAAAGGTTCCTTTATTCTCAAAATTTGTAGAAAGAAACAAAAGGAAAGGAGACCTACATCATTCGAGGACAGAAGGTCCCCGTCAAGCGGTGCAGCCTCCAACATCAACCATCTTTCCCATTCCCTATAAAATCCCAATTTTAATTTCCTTAAATCAGTTCCATTCCACTTTGTTATAATAGTAGCAAAGCAACCAAACTTAAAAAATCCACTGGCAACAATGGCTAAGATGTTTTATTTAAAGCTGCTTTCCTATTTCTCATTGATAATTCTCTAGTTATAGAACTAAATAGTGAACTAAATTCAATCTTCTATGGTCACGTTTGAGTTCTAACCCCATACTCTTTTCAATCCATGAACCCAGGCAATGCATTCGCAACACACCTATTCAGCACAATCAACCAAACAACTAGGAAAGTATATTGCGTCATGTCCCTATCAAAAGATGCAATCTTTTACACATAACGATGAAATGAGATGATACACAACGATGCAGCACGACTACTAACTTAGATGACATTAGCGATCCTGACAAGTGCGGCAGAAGAAGGTACCCTGGGAGAGCTCGCAGCAAGCCCGCGCGCTGGCGCCCGGGTGCGCCGTGAGCCGCGCCATCACCGACGCCACGGTCACCGGCGATCCCATCAACGCCGCCAACGGCCTGGGCACACAAAACCACACAATGATCTCAGTCACCACGCCAGATCACCAGGTCAGGGTTCAAGCGGAATTCTTGTACGTGTGCGGACGACAACTTACCTCGCGGCGGCGACCGGGGAGGAAGCGGTGAAGGCTGACGGGACGCGGCGGCGCGGAGCAGCGAACGGAGGCGGGGCCCGGAGGCGCGCGGCGGCGGGGGCCGGGGCAGGGCGGCGCACGGCCGCGAGGACGGTGCGGGAGGCTGCGCCTCGCCACGCCATGGTTAGGGTTCGGGAGGAGGGAGGAGGTGGTGGAGATGGAGATGGGAATGGCTGCGGCGGCGGATGGGTGCAGGGTTTTAAGAAGAGGAAGGGATGAAGTAGTGGGCTGGGCTTGCGCGACCATTCGTCTGTTATTGGGCTGATAATATCCATTGGGCTAGAGAAACTTGAGCTTATCCAAACTACAGCCCATGGACTTTATTGGGCCATTATTTGTTTTCTGATTCCTACGTACAAGATTCCTATAAATTTTCGAATTCGAACTATAACATTTCCAAGACATAAGCGCGTTTGATAATTATAATTTTGTTGCGAGAAACATGTCCGGTAATGTTAATTACCCAAGAGAAGTGACCCTAAGTCCTGTTACATATAGAACCGCAGAAGCCTCCAATTGTGCACCTGTGAGGCAATCCACGTCCATCCACAACATCAAAAGTGACAATTCATCACCACCAAGAAGGATCCAAAGGTATGCTTCCAAGCAAGATGGAGCATCCTGTCTGCTGACATTTCTCCCTAGGATTTGTCCTCATGGCTAGCAACTTCAAATGCAATCAATCTTGCCTCCATTTGCTATCCTGTGGTGAAGCAGGTCCTCTTCTTTCATTTTTTTTTTAAAATATCTCTCTCTCTCTCTCTCTCTCCCACACACATTTCAGCTGGTCCCACCAGGGGGTTGGCACATCTCTTTCTTATTTTATTCCTTGTATATATGCTCGAGACCAAAAGCCCCACCTAGCTAATATAGGCTGCCATTTTCAATCAAACAAACATTATAATTCTCCACTGCATAGTGCATCTCAATAACTTGTTCCCTAGCTAGCTGCTCCATGCTCCCATCCCTGCTCCCGTCTTGGATCTGTTTGTTTTTTCCTATCAAGTTTAACAATTACAACAAACTAGAGCACTGTATTGCACAACAACCTAAGGGATTCATAAAAAAAAAAAATTAAGGGGGACTAAATGATCAAGCTGCGTGAACGTTTCGATCAAGTAATCCAAAGATAAATAAACAGAATCCTTTTTGTATTCTTAGGTCTTATGATTTAAACTGCACACAAAGGAACGGTTGATATATGTCAAAAGAAGAGTAAAATTGAACAAGCTACATCTCCAGTGCGGATTTTGTCCAAGAATTTAATAAGGCGTATGTGAGATTGTTTCATATCGTCATAGAGTGTATAACTAAACTATAAAGCCTAGCGATTGATGTTGACTAGATCATATTGTCCAAGCATGTGCGAGCTAGTTTCTAAGCATATATAAAATCCCTCCATCTCAATCATGAGGCTATTCCTCTCTACATCACTTCATTCTCCTATCCACAAAATACAAATCCTACTTGAGAACTACCAAATATATTATAATTAATCATATAGCATCACTATCACTTAAGTGAGATGTCTAGTACAATATTACACTCTGGAAAATTTGATTCATTGATAGGTAGCCATCTTTTGAGGATGGAGTGACTTAGAAATATGGTGCTTCGATCCCTTCATATAAGGCATAGAACTCGAACTCCGGCAACTAGGTTTGCCAACTCATGTTTATCCTGAAGGAACATCATAGTCATTTTCAGTTGGCAAGTTCAGAATATCAATGGAAAATGAACTAGCATAAAAATGCATTCATGACACAAAGGTCCTTTAGAGTGGCATTTCATGAAATTTTATTCTTTAATGGATAATTAATTAAGGAGGTGCACCTAGAGGAGTTTGTATTATGGATAATTAAATTATACACGAATGATATAATTTAAAAGATTTTTTGCGCAAATTGGTAGGTGTTTCGCCCTTTAAGAAGAAAACATAGTCCCAGAAATGAAGTGCAAAGCAAGATAGCCAGAGCTGGCCACCCAATCAGATTACTACAATTTGAACCTTTAGTGACGGCCATACAGTCTGCCACTACTTATACGCCACTACAAAGGGTGACTCTAGTAGTGACGGACCAAGCATCCGTCACCCCTCAAAGGATAGTAATGGCGGCAA
Source organism: Eragrostis nindensis (assembly GCA_012490785.1). Taxonomy (NCBI): domain Eukaryota; kingdom Viridiplantae; phylum Streptophyta; class Magnoliopsida; order Poales; family Poaceae; genus Eragrostis; species Eragrostis nindensis. The sequence goes on from JAAXCT010000966.1 coordinate 254,160, forward strand.
CGCGAACGTCAGCCGCCCGCCACAACTTGCGACCACTAGTGGCGGGCCAGTAACTACAATGTGCCAGAATGTACTCCTTTGCCAGAAGTGTGACGTGTAGCTCATCCATCTGCTTCCCCACGAAAATTCTCCTATTTATCTCCTTTCATATGTTCCACAGGTGTAAATGATCGCCTCGGAATTTAAAAGTGTATTAACTTAGAGGAAGAAGAATCTTTAATGAGTGAGATATTACAAAAAGAAAAAACATTCTTATGCACACCCCATCATGACGTTCACCCACACACCTAAAATGGAAAATGTGGAGTGAAGTAAACGCCCTTCATTGATGGTCTAAATCAAAAGATGCCGAAATATTCAGCTGAGTTGCTGAACGGGTCTGAGGCGGAGAGGAATGAGTGAGAGAGAGAAAGAAAGCTATAGCAGCGCTAGCTGTGCCGGATCAGATTGGCATCTCAATGAGTTAGAGACAAGCCAACCTCTTCGCCATCATGACACGCAGGAAGTTTTTCCTCCAAGAAAGTTGAACTTCCAAGCTCGTTTAGATGCAGGGATTATTATTAGATTTCACAACACTTCGGATACGCTGAGAAGTTGATTCATCCTCCCACTATTAACCTGAACATATTGTCAATGTATAACAAGCTAAAAACGGAATGTCATAGCGTGTGGTTTTACAAAGTGGATTCTCATGAGTGTAGATTTATTATGTTGAAAAAATTCAGCTTTACCAGAATGTTTCCCATGTTTAGTATAGTTTTTGTGAAACTAATCTAAATGAATTAAATCAAAGCAATATTAGAGTTGGTAATCAAGGTCGCCGGTCAGCTCACGTATGTATATCAATTCCAAGACGTTGTCAAGTTAGCTTTCCATGTTTCCTGTTCTTGCTGTTGCTCTCACGCATGTCCGATCTCCTCGGTTCCTGATCCCTTTTCCGCTCAATAATTTACCTTTCACGTCAAAGCCCACTTCCATACTTAGCGATCATTCACAAACAGCTACAGCAGCTGTAGTGGCTACTGTGCGATAGATTGACACGCCCCAAGTCCCATCTCTTTAACTCTGTTCACGCTGCCTCATACTAGCAGTGTTGATCCCCGCATGCAAACTCATCAACTCCTCCACTGTAGTAATGGTTACTGTATGTGCATATGCTCCATGATGCTTGTCAGGTTCAACTTGAAGCTATAGCTGCTCTGCTACTGTTTGGTTAAAGCATATGTATCCAGTAGCTATCTGGTTGTTGCGTAGATACACTTGTAGCAGTATTTCATTTCTTTCCCTTTCTCATTTTCCCATACATTTTGAGTGTAAAACTCTTCTTCTCTCCAAGCATTCAATACTTCAAGAATAATGTAGCTTCTGGTGCGTCTTAAAGTCAAGCTGGGAAGCAACCTAAATCCTATATGGACACAACTCAGAGTGGCTAATTGTTAGCTTAAAAATTCTCAACATTGTTGAGAGGTAGTATCCCATATCCACGAGGAGGTTCAGGTCTAGTAGGAAGACAGCTTCGCTGAAAAACCTAAGCCAGTGAGGAACTCACTGGTCGCCTGATCGGACTCCGAATCAACTCTCATGGTGTGTAGGCACACAAGCAGCAAAGCCTCAAATTAATACTACTCATATTTGGTCCTAAAATACTAAACAATGAAGACTTGTAAGCAATTCAGATAGCTTCAACAAAATGAAAACCAGATGTTGATGCATTTGCAAAACTTGGTGTAGTTTTCAGATAGCTTACCCTTTTTCAGCTATATGCTGAGTGTATACAAGAAAAAAAATTAAACCTCGACTTGTCAGCTAATCTACATCAAGAGGAAAATATTTGCTGAATGTACAAGGTCCCTTGGTCAATTCAATGGGAAAAAAAGGGAATTAAATACTACACAGTGAGATGCATGCCGTGGACAGAGTCAGATCCGTTAGAGGATGTCACACTCCAGCCGCTCCCTGTCTCCCCTTTCCCATTTCATGCAAGCTGATCCCTATCCTCCCTCCTCTCTCTCTCTAGGCATTATTCCTCTGATTTCTTTAATTACCTCTCTCTCTCATTTTATCCTCTACCTGGGACACTGCAAATGCCATCCATCTCTTTCTCTATCTTACCCATCCTCGCCTTTATAGTACTGCTAGTAGCTAGTAGCTAGCAGGCTCCTAGCACAGCATCAATCTTCTCTCTCTAGCTAGCTCCTACATGTAACCCTCCTCCCCTCAATATCGCTCTACCTTCTCTCACTGTCTCACACACGCTCAAACACAAACCCCCATACAAGAATCATATGCCACTCATGACCCAATCACCCAATTCTTTCCACTACCTCTAGCTTCGATCTCCTTTTCCTGCTTGGAACCAAAAACTTTCAGCTCATAGGACGTTGCACAGCAAGATTCTACTGCCGCAATGAGCTCCACGGCTACCAGTAGTACTGTGACTCCCGATCTCTCCCTCCACATCAGCCCTCCGTCGCCGGCTGCCGGTGGCGAGGCGCCGGAGCCGAGGCCGCCGCTGCTGGGGCTCGACACGGCGGCGGCGGCGGAGACGTTCGACGCGGCGCAGCGGCAGAGACAACCGCATGTGCAGCAGCGGCTGCACCAGCCGAGCCAGACGGCCCATGGGTTCAAGAAGAGGAGCTCGAGGGCTCCGAGGATGCGGTGGACCACCGCGCTGCACGCGCACTTCGTCCACGCCGTCGAGCTACTTGGCGGCCATGACAGTATGTTCCGAGCACAGCCAATTGACCCATGAACGTTCATGCGTGTGAAGAAGTATATTTTTGTGTGAAAACTTACCAATTGCGATACATACATATTCAGTTAGCTACATATCTGAAACCTTTTTATTGGACGGTCGATCTCGCCTGCATGCTGTCAGTTTGCTTGGAGTTATCTTCTTAATTCTTCGGTGCTAACTTTGAAAAGTGTTCTTTGTCCTAAAGTAGTTAGTAAATTGTGGGAATATGTTTACTGTACATGCATAATCGCGTGAAGTGAGTCTTGGTGCTAGCGTCGGTGATTCTCTATAAATTTTCTTTCTTATGTTTTTGGAATTTTTAAGAAAATTTTGAAAAGCTCACCGAAGTTTTTTGGGCAATGGATCGAATGCGTTTGTCTGAGTTTCATTCATTCATTCTATTACGATCTTCAAGGGAAGATTAGTTTATAGCATGACTTAAATCGTTCCGTTTTCTTTGTTCCTTTGCTGTTCCAAGAAGGTTTTCATGTCCTTCTCTATCTTCCCCCGCGCTCATCCTTGCTAAAATATACTAGTATATGCAATTAATCACATGCTTTTGTACAAGCTGCAAATTTATTCAGTTTGATTTAATTTCCTCCATGCATGCATATGCATGTGCGTTTCCTTGATTCTGAAAAATCCTTGCTTTGTTTTTGGTTCACCTTCTAGGAGCAACACCAAAGTCAGTCTTGGAACTGATGAATGTGAAGGATCTCACATTAGCTCATGTCAAGAGCCACCTGCAGGCAAGGCTCCTGTCCCCTTTTACCATCATGCGTGTTATTTACAAATTTAATAACAAAACAGCTTGTAGCCTATTGACATACTACTATATACTTGTCTGCATTGATCATACCATTCTTATTGTTAGCTTATATCAATTGTCCTTTCTAATTTGTCCTCCATTTGTCTCCAAAATACACATGCCTCAAACAGTTAATTGATTTGGTTAAACCAAATGGCAGATAGAGCTGCATGCCAATCTAACACGTACGTTGTATCTTTCTTTCCTGCAGATGTACAGAACAGTGAAGGGCACAGACAGATCATGTGTTGCAGGTAAAGGAAAAAAATCAACACATATCGCCTAGGTCTTAATGCTCTGGAGTGTCCATGGCCTGTGTTGATTCAACAGGTCATGTCACAAACAGTGCTAAATTATTGGCATGGGATGCCAAGCGCTGTTTCATATGTCCATACATATATGTTTTTAAGTTTGCAATGTGCCAATGTGATGAGACATGCATGTATGTATGATGTGTTACAGGCCATGGCCAGGCCAGAGACATGGGGTTTCTGATAAGAGGTGCTACTGAGACGGATGGCTTTGATGGGTTCAACAGCAACATTGTCAACACTTCTGCTCTCAACAACAACACTGCTAGCAGGTTTATTTGCATACACCCTTTTTATTACTAGTACTAGATTATTACCGGAAGGGGATGCATGTTTTGTTTCATCTCTTGGTCTTTGTGTCTGCAATTAATTCTTTGTGCTGCAACTTTGCTGCATTTGGAGGGTATGGATGTGTTGTAGGAATGCATTTACGTCACCGTGATCTTAGTTTATACACCTGCATATGGATGCATGCCAGCTTGTGTGATATAGCTCGGGATACGAGTGTGGAAACTAGTAAACCGTGATGGCAGGATCTAGAGGGGTTTGACTGCATTATTTAATTTAGTCGATGGCAGTCGGTTTGTTGGACTGTATATGATCAAGGCTTCTAGCTTGTCCTTTAGTTAGTCTAAGGATCTGAATTATTTTAATAATGTCTATATATACTCCAAGTCTCAAGGAAAATGCTGCCATCATTTACTAATTTACATAAGGCCTGTGCGAATATAATGTAAAATGCTGCATTTTGGAGGTTCTATATATAGCTTTCTGATTATTTATGTTTTCAGCCATCTCGCAAGTGCTAGATTACAAACATGCAAGGCAATCATAGTTTGACGTACGCCCATGCATGTTTGGGATCCCTATGAAGTAGCAATGCAGCCTTTTCCTGCCTTTTCGACCACAGTTCTTTTTTCAGAGCTGAAATGAAATTCCCCATCATATTTTAGGTAGCCACATCGTCACTCTTCACTCATCAGCATCTTCCTCTCTCTAGCTAGTAGTACTCGTCTCTTTCGGCATGCACACAAGCTGGAGTAATACTATACTTTATCTAGAGAGTAGCTAGAGCGAGGTGGAGTGTTCATATAGCCTTGGTGACTTGGTCCTGTCTGCCTCGCTGCATGCAAGGCTGAATGCCTGAATGTACGCACTCTCTCTCTCTCTCTCTCTCTCTCTCTCTCTCTCTCTCTCTCTCTCTCTCTAGAGTACAAAAACAAACTCGAGCAAGCATGCATGCAAGCGCAGGTGGGGGTAGGGGACACACAAGATGGAAGAAAAGCAAAGCCTTGAATTGCATGCAAACATGGTACCAGCACTGATGATGATCAGATCAGGGGTGGTCAAGAACTCATGATGCCCACAAAGACTCACTCCTCCAATATCCTCTCAGTGTTCTTGCATGATCAACCCGGCCCAGAGAGTGAAAATAATAATAATAATAATAATTAATGGTCCCTCACGATCGACCGAGCCAGTGCATGCTCGGATCAGATCCCTATCAATTGTCCCTCTGTATGTTGTGCTGGTGCTGTGGCCCTATCAGTGTTGCACCGGTGCAATGCAATGCCGGTGGAATCTAGGGTGAGACACCCAGAAGCAGACAAGGGCGACTCCATTGGCCATTTTGACCGGGGGGAAAAGCTCTGAGGCTGCACGTCCCTCTCGGTTGGAATAGGTCTCTCTGTATAGTGGGGAGCATGGACAAGCCACTTGGCAGCACTGCGACTGATCCATCGACGCCATCCATTGATCGATCGATGTGGCTCCCTACCGTCCAGCCACTTCTCCAGATCGATGCTGGCCTGGCCCCAACAGCTAGAGTTACCTGCAGGTGCCCTTGCTTTTAGTCAAGGTTTAACCTTGGAATATGAATTGCTAGCTAGCTAATAACCATGCATCCTCCAGATGATCGATGATCTTGTATATTGATCTTACATATCTAGTTACGACGCTCTGTTACACCTGTAACAAGAATAAATAATGTGTTAATTTGTAGATGTTTTATACTTAATTATATATAGGCATGCGTGATGAGGTGTGTGCATTGATTTGTGCGGCAGGAGATCACAGTCTCCAGGGGAGCAGCAGGAGCAGGAGCTGGAGCACCATAACGCCGCTTGGATCCAAGCACTACTAGTCCAGCAGCAGGGCGGAAATGAGCTGAGGCGGCAGCTGCCATCGCCATGCCGCCTGCTGCCTCACCACCATTACCTCCTCAGGCCTCAACCTGATCGCCTCTTGATGATGGAGCAACGCCAGGTACGTACGTACGGCATTTATATGGATCACGACCGCACATTCAATTAGATCACCAGGAGCTAGCACTTGATCAGTGTCGCACCGGAGCCTTTATTTTCTGTGTCTTCTTCTTGGAGGCAAATTAAAGAGCATGTCCTAATTAATAACCTTTTATTTATAAATGTACGCGTACTGCCATGCGAACTCCTATCGTTACAAGGAGCTAGCAATCAGCACATATTTCTTTTTTATTGATGGTGTTACTTATTCCAACATGCGCATGCAGAGACTGAAGGAAGGAGCAGAGGATCACGGGGCAGGCGCCGTTGCTCATGATCTCGCAGAGGCAACTGGTCCTGCTTCAATCCAGCAGAAAGAATTGCCTGTACCACCGCCACCGCCGCGTCATGAACTTGCTGAGATCGCCGTCCGGCGGCCGTCGTCGATTAACACGACTAGCAGCGGCGACACGGTGTCGAGCTCCCACTGGCTGCACCAGACCCTGCTTCGCGGCAATGGCGCGATCAGCAGGATGACGATGATGAAGCCTCCGCCGCCGAGCCTGGAGATGAGCCTGGGGAGGCAGGGGTGGCAGATGGAGCCGTGCGGCGGCGGAGGCGAGTTCGAGCCGTCGCCGGCGGCCAACAAAGAGCGGAGCCTCCTCAAGTGCTTGTGACATCTGACACGATCTAGTAGTAGATGCCACCATTCACACTGCTAAAATAACCACGGCAATCTCAGAATCACTACTCCGTTTGAGTTTTCAAGCACTTGTATTTTATTACTAATCGAAATATCGAATCAAGAAATAATGTGTGTGGCAAAACTGAAAAAAAAGAGAGGAGAAAGTACTAAAAAAATAATTTGAAGACAAATTTTATTGGATTCAAGAGATGGTAGGGGCCGCGCGAACGCGTACCCCCTCTGTCACAAATTATGACGTCCACTCTCCCGCTTGAGGAGATGGTAGACCAACGCATCCACCAAGTGCAATGTGAACTATTGATCTAGGCTGTGAGCCTTTTTGATCGCCCATAGACCCCGTCCAGGTAAGTAAGTTTTCCAGATGCCCAACCTCGTGATTTATATGGCCACTCCGAACCTCTAAGCACCGTTTAAACTCCGGTGTGGGACTAAACGGGATGATGTGCATCTTCAACGTTTGATGCAGAGCTGAAGCGATCAAGCCTAGGTTTAATCAAGCCCATCCGTGCCGTTTGATCAAGGCCCACCTCTTTTCGTTGCAATTAGCGCAGCCAGCCCAAGTATCCACTGGGCTTCGAAGACTTGAACTAGCCCTGGGGCCTGCCTATGCGAGCAGTAGTAGTACAGGCCGCCCGGCAAGGAAAGAGTGGGCCTACGGCCTAATGTGCTATGGAAGATTGGCCCAACAAACTGACGGAAGTTTTTATCTGCTCCGTTGGATCCGATAGTTTTTATCTACGGATGATCCATTAGATAGTGGGCATAAATCTCATGATATGAACCGTTATACTATAGTTTTAGCTTTTTTTTTTCTTTTTCGACCTCAACCCTTGTATCTTATCGATGGTTCCAAGAAGAAACAAAATGTTCTGGAAGCAGAACAAGCAGACGGCACGATGCACGCCGCGGCCCCGCCGCCGTCGGACAACACCGCTGCGGATCGGACCGTTCGGCTAACTACGACGAAGGCACGCGCGCGTGCGCCGTTGGAGCCGCCGCCGATGGCATGGCAGCTGGGGAGAAAGATCCGTTTCCGACGGCTACGTACGCAACGCGACGGGGCGAAACCGCTCGCGCCGTCGCTCTCGCCACACGCTGGCACCGGCACGTCGCGACGACGGCGGCGGGGCCGCGGGGTCATCGGGACCGTCGCCGTTCGCCGCTGACCGGGAGGCACGCGTCGACACGTCACCGCCGCCGGCGCGCACGATAAGAGCAGCGACGAGGACGGCGACGGTGGGCACGCGAGCAGAGCAGGTCCCCCGATCACACAGGCCAACAGCGACCCGAATGAAGAATAAAATACCGCGGGCTGAGCCGGCCGGCGTGCGCGCTTGCTGCCTACTGTTCGCTGCCGTGGTGGGCCCCCGCGCGACCTCGGCCATCTAGAAGGCTGATTCGTTACGCGCGCCTGGCGCGCTACATAAGCAACGGCCATGGCCTCCGTGATCAATGACTCACCAATCCAGATCACGCGCATTAACACTCTTCGCTTGTCACGGTCACTGACTCGATCGCTAGCATATCCAGCTTGCTCACACGCCAACCAACTGAATCGTCTGTTCAGTTTCCATCCGAGATTTAGCCTTTCCGATCGAAACCAGCGACCCTCGATCCCCGGCATGTCTTCGGTCACGGCGGCGGTGGTAGCGCCCGGCCTGTCCTGCGGCGCGTGGTTCGGCGAGCTCGCGTCGGCACTGCAGGGGAGCTGGCATGCGGTCGCGGCCAGCGGCGGTGAGCATCGGCCGCGCCGGCAGGAGGAGCTGGGCAGCGCTGGCCTTGTCGAGAAGAACAAGAAGAAGGCGGCCGGAACAGCGGCCCGCGCCGGGAACAGGACGGCGACGAAGAAGGAGGAGGAGGACGTCGGGGCGTGCGTCGGCGCCATCTCCGACGCCACGCTCTGCCTGCTGCTCGACCGGTTCGCGCCCAGCTGATCCGCGCCACCACGTCGGTCGTGGCGTGGGCGGCAGTGTGCCATGGCGGTCGGTCCGTCCGCGCGCTCGTGCGTGCGTGCGTGGGGAACCCTGACGTGTAATTGTACAGGAAGAAGATGCGCCATGGTTTTACTTCGTACATATACGCACATAAACGTCGATCTTCTTTTTTTTGCGAGGACATAAATGTCGATCTTCAGTTGTTCCTGCCGATTGCTCTCTTCCTCTTTCTTCGTCTGACCACCTCTTTGGACGACGAACAGGCTTTCACGATCTTATAACAATCCAGCTGCGGACTGGCCTACCATTTTCGAGAAACAACCGTCCGTCTAGAAGTTGGGCCAATCAAATGCATGGGATGCGAGCTTCGTTTTGCAAGCTTGCTTATCTATGGATTATTGCTATGGCGTTTTTCGCGAAGAACGTATAAAAATTGAATAGTAGACTTTGTCTTTAATTTTGTCCTTCTTTAATTGATCTTAGCCGGGGAGTTGAAAGAGATATAGTAAATCCAAACGCTGTGTGTGGAAACGTAAAAACAGGAAACTATTTCCATTTTCCGCTCTGTAAGTGTGAGTGGAAAAGCCTCTTGAATCTCACTGCCATGTAGTCCGCAGCCATGTCACTGCCATGTAGTCCGCAGCCATGTGAGCTAGTGTTGCGCTAGAGTGACTGTTGCGTGTGCTTCTGCTACTGCCTTTCATCAATATACGATTGAGTAGGGGAGTGAAGTCATCAAACTAATCACCAAGAAGTAAATAGGAAGTTGTCGATCACAAGCCTAACATCATCGAACGTTTGCAGCCATTTGTTGCATTTATCATGCAAACTGAATTGTTCCCTCATTATTACAACTATATCAGGTCTAAAAATATACTTACGCACCAGTCACTTCTCATGCCTCCACTAATAAAAAGTACTATATGAGAAAGAAATGGGGACATCACCAAGCACCTTTAAGTAAAGGCCAAGCATGCGAATATATTCTAACTGCCTAATACCTAATACCCATCCAACCACTGGATTATACTCATTAACTAGCTAGCCACCTAACCACTCAACTATAACTACTAAGCTAATACAAATTCTTGACTATTTATTCTGCAGCAAGGTCAGCTCAATCCCTCATTCATCTGCCTACCCATTCGATCGATCCGGTGCCAAAAGTCCAAAACCATCAACCCCTTTGCCATGGCACAGTCCAAAGAAAGCTCTACAAGAAGCACTTCCGGAGAAAGCCTTGATGATCTTATATCTAAACTTCCAAGAAGAGAGGGATGGACGGAGCCGCTATTTCTTTATAAGAACTATTGGCTTCGACGTTTTGCCCTGGAGAGGATTATGCTAGCCCAAGCAAGCTTCAAGGCTCGCCATGACGACATGATCCTCGCCACGAACCCCAAGTGTGGCACCACTTGGTTGAAGGCTCTGGCATTCACCATCACCAATCGTTTTCTTTACGACTTCAGTAACCACCCGCTCCTCACCCGCCATCCCCAAGAAGTTGTTAATACCATTGAAGTTCAAACACCTTCGAATGGTGAGCTCACCTCTATCGAGGAACTCCGTTCTCCAAGGCTTCTCTCCACCCACATGCCCCTTTCCCTGCTTCCAGAGTCCATAGCTATACATGGTTGCCGAATTGTGTACATGTGTCGAGATCCCAAGGATGCATTTGTGTCAGGATGGCACTTTTCAATGAGATGGATGGAGCGAAGGCTGACATTCAAGTTGCATTCAACATGTTTCGTGAGGGTGTCTCCCCATACGGGCCTTTTTTGGACCACTGCCTTGAGTACTGGAAAGAGAGCATTGCAAAGCCTAATAGTGTTCTTTTCGTGAAGTATGAAGAGGTGATGTCAGATACGGTGAAATTTGTCAAGAGGCTTGCATCGTTTCTAGGTGATCCGTTCACCGGTGAAGAAGAAGATGGTGGGGTTCCTGAGGAAGTGGTGAGGCTATGCAGCTTCAAGACGCTTGCTAGAAGACTAATCAAAATGATGTTCTTCACAGAGGCGGCCGCACTGTTAAAAAATCAGCGTTTTTCAGGAAAGGAGAGGTGGGGGGGGGGGGGGGGCTGGGTGAATTACATCAGCGAGGAGATGGGGAAGGCATTGGATGACATTGTGGAAGAGAAACTCATGGGATCTGGCCTTGTATTTTGATGTATGTTTGCATGTATTTTTTTTCTTTTGTCCATATTTGGTTGGTCATCACCAGCTGTCTAGTGTGGAATTGTGTACTGGCCACTCCTCGCATGTTATGAAAATCTATCGCTATGCACGAATATACAAATTTTATTAAACTTATCTAATTGTGTGAACCGGTTCGATCATTTTGATCTGTCTATGTCGATTTTATTTAAGATGATATAATCTGAACGGGATTTGGCCTTTTTTTCTAAGATGTGTTTTACTCATGCCGAATAAGCTATTAGAATTGTACACGGAGTAGCATTTGGCCCTTTGTAGGACCGTTTTGACGAGAAAGTAGCCTTATTATGCCATTAATGAAAGGCACTCCATATAATTTATTTAGAGGATAAATTTTTGAATTCAGTGGTGATAGGGACCGTGCGAACGCGAACCTCGTGTGCCATAAATTATGATGTCCACTCACGTTCAGCCTGGCATGTCGCGACGACGGCGGTTGGGCCGCGGGGGGTCAGTCGCCGCGGACCGGGAAAGCACGCGATATTTTTTAGATAATGAAAGCTTTTATTTCGAGATGAAATAATGTTCTGGCTTCTGCACAATCAAAATACATTTAACCTTTACATGATATGAGCGATATGAGCAGGCAACAAGACGAGACAGCGGCGGCCACGTGCAGGCCCCGATCACACGGTGGTGCAATAGGCGACCTGAAGGATAAGAAAGTGCCGCGGGCTGAGCCGTCGTGCCGGCGCGCCTGCCTACTGTTTGCTGCCGTGTGTGGGGTCCTGACAGGCGATAATCATCATCATCATCGTCATCTACTAAAGCAAGGTTGACCCGTTCCGCCTGGCGCGCTATAAAGCAACGGCCATGGCCTCCCTCTCCGTGATCACTGATCACTCACCCAGTCACAAGCAATCTTAGCATCCATCTTGCTAAATGATGTATGTATATTTCCCTTGCAGATGGTGTTCTTAAAACTAGATGGGTTAGCAGTCCATTCAGCTGAGAGATAACCAACAAAAGGTAACTTTGATCAACTACTGTGTGTATATATATTTCATATCTGATACACCGCAGCTACATTATTTTTTAGACAAATACATTTCACTTTGCTTCACAGTTGTTACAATGTTACCTCTCAACTTTCATTTTTCTGTATCTCTAATGCAAAATGCTATAAAATTCTTTGCAAGAGAATTTTTTTCCAACTGAGGATGCAGGATTGTACCCTCATAAGAAAATGCACAGAATTTAGAGATAAGTTACCATGACCAATAATGAAGTTGAAAAAAATAGAGACAAATTACCCTGACCAATAATTCCTTGCAATATCAGATTGGTATGGTGCTGCTTGTGTAATTGTGCACGAGGTTATGAGTCTCATTTTTTCCTTTGCCCTTTCTTAACCAGGTTTGTGATATAATAACCAGCTTCATCTCATAAGCCTTGTCTGAAAAAGCGAGGGTCATTGTGGCGATATACATGCTCTTGAACTTCACTGCCATGTAATGCGCATCCATCTGCGCCAGAGTGACTGCTGACCCTCCTCAAGTGCTTGTGACATCTGACATGATCTAGCAGCAGCTGCTATTAAAACTGCTAAAATGACCACGGCAATCACGATCACTAGCTACTTCGTTCAAGTTTGCAAGCTCTGCTGACCTATCAGAGATCAACTTATGCGCTAGCACTTTTCACTGTATGCTTTCTTCGTCAGGAAGCTCTTGTTCAAGAGAAATGTAAGCAGTCTTACTTAACAAATAATTTCTCAGATAAGGTAATAATCAAAACTCATAAAGGTGAAAAACGATGAACAAATTGATCAGAAAGACAAGAACGTACCCAGCGGAAGATCCTGCGCTGGAGGCGCTGGAAGATCCATTCCCAAGAACCATTGTTCTTGAGTTGTTCGATGTAGTCGATCTATAATTGATGCAGGACGTTGTACGCAGTGCAGAACGCCCACGGTCAGGGAGTCGATCGAGCAGTCGCGATGTCGCTCCCCAAAACCTGATCGCCCGCACACCCGGAGATGTCGCTTGCGGAACGGGGTTTCGGAGGCCTGCTCTCCCAGAATCTGTGCGCGCAGAAGTCCGGGACGGAGATGTCTTCAACAGCAACAGCGAGCGGAAGATGGAACGAGACGAGTAGTGAATGTGATCGAGAGTTATCGATCGATCCCGGGTAGGCGATATATATAGAAACGGAACAGACGGAACCCCTCAGAAGAACAGACGTGACCCTTCGAACGAACAGACGTGACGCCTCGTAAGGACGAACAGGCGTGAATCTTCGTCGTAGCGAAAAGGCGTCGATTCATATGGGACGCACCGTTTCAATATATCAAAAATTCCATGACGGACGGACGGACGGACACGCGCCCGCCCGCCAAGCCACGACGCACGCACCGCACCGCACCGCCCGCAGACCGCCAGCCAGCCACGCCTCGCCTCGGCTCGGCGGGGCGGCTGGCGGCGGCGCGCTTGCGCGCGCGTGGTTCACCACTGGCCTCTCTCAACTTCTCTAGGGATCAACCGAAATCCACCTAATAAGTCGAGTCTATCTATGGTAGGAATCCCATGGGACTAAACTAGTAATGCACTAATTATGGGCCTAGACTAAATAGAATTATTGCTCCATTATGGGCTTAATAAAAGGCCCAATAATTCAACAATCCCCACCAAGTCTAGAGCTCATAAGGAATGCACTCAAATTTATCTTCTCTCGTTTTAATATACCGGTGTTTCGATGGAGACGTTAAGTTGAGTTGACTTCCATCTAGAACAAGGTTACAACTTATTCACAACTGAACAATGGACTATGCCTTGAATTGTCAGTTTTGTGCGAAAGAGCTTTGCCCAAGTCCTTTACCGATACTAGGTTGCCAAAAGCATCCCCTCTGTTTGAAGCATATAAGTCATACTTCTGGCCCATTCATGAGTATCTAGAGATCCCACCATCTCATAGACTGTGACTAGCAGTCGAACTCATATAGGTGTGTTCTTAAAGATATCCTGTAGGACGATATCTTGCTTCTCATAAGCCACTATGAACACATTAAGGTTAATGAACCAGCCTGCCTTACAGTTCTCTAGGAAAAAAGTACATCTGAGATAGACCAGTCAAGGGTCTTTCCTCTCAAGCTGTCACTAGCTTGTTTCACCATTCTACTTCACGGGATCTCCGATCGCATAGAACAGGTTACCACTATGACAGCCTATCAAGTGGGTCTCAGGTTTATCTCACTCGATGCACTGTTTATCACATTACGTGATAGTCCCTTGGTAAATTGATCTGCCAGATTTTTAGACGTATGGACATAGTCTAACGAAATAACTCCGGAGTTTCTCAATTTTCTGACAGATTTCAGCCGTCTTTTCACATGCCTTGTGGATTCATGTTATCCTTTGAACTGTTCACTTTGACTATCACCGTCTGATTGTCACAGTTCATGGAAATAGACGGTATTGGTTTTCAACCACCGGTAAATCCATAAGGAAATCACGAAGCCATTCAGCCTCAAGGCCGGCGGTATCCAAAGCTGTAAGTTCTGCTTCCATAGTTGACCTCGTTAAGATGGTCTGCTTGCAAGACTTCCAGGAACAGCGCCACCTCCAAGTAGAAAACACATATCACTTGTGGCATACATCTCATCAGCGTCGGATATCCAGTTTGCATCACAATATCCCTCAAGTACTTTCGGGTACCCAGAATAGTGAATGCCATAGCCTATAGTACCCTTCAGATAGCGCATTACTCTCTCAAGAGCTCGCCAGTGATCATCTCCGGTTTTGACACAAACCGACTCAGTTTGCTCACAGCAAACGAGATATCAGGCCTTGTAGCACTAGCCAGGTACATAAGCGAACCAATGATTTGGGAATATCTCAATTGATCCTTTGCTATTCTTTGGTTCTTCCGTAATAGCACGCTAGGATCATAAGGCGTGGGAGCAGATTGACAATCGCTATACCCAAAACGACTCAAGATCTTCTCCACGTAGTGAGATTGCAAGCAAGAGAGTAATCCCACCATTGCCTTCTCTTTGTAGCTTGATGTTAAGAATAACATCTGCTACTCCCAAATCCTTCATCTCAAAGTTGTTGGACAGAAAGTCCTTGACCTCCTTAATCACATTAAGATTGGTCCCAAAGATCAGTATGTCATCAACATATAGACACAGGATGACTCCTTCACCCCCACCATACCGATAATATACACATTTGTCGGCTTCGTTCACAACAAAGCCAACGATATCAGAGTCCTTTCGAACTTCTCGTGCCATTGCCTAGGAGCTTGTTTGAGGCCATACAGGGATTTCAACAATTTACACACTAAGCTCTTTTGACCTTCTATCACAAACCCATCAGGCTGATTCCATATAGATCTCCTCGTCTAACTCTCCATAAAGGAAAGCTGTCTTAACGTCCATCTGATGGACGAGAAGACCATGTGAGGCTGCCAGGGAAAGTAATACTCGAATCGTGGTCAAACGAGCAACAGGTGAGTAGGTGTCGAAATAATCTTCACCTCCTTTTGTGAATATCCCTTTACCACAAGCCTTGCCTTGTACCTCTCAATCGTACCATCAGGCCTAAACTTTTTCTTGAACACCCATTTGCATCCTATGGGTTTGCACCCGTAAGGACGCTGACCAACTCCCAAGTACCATTAGACATGATTGAATCCATTTCACTCCTTATTACTTCCTTCCAAAGGTCAGCATCGGGAGATGAAAGTGCCTCTTCAATGGTTCTGGGAGTGTCATCCACGAGGTATACAATAAAGTCATTTCCAAAAGACTTTGCAGTCCTCTGTCTCTTACCCTTACGGGTGACTAGATTGTTATCCTCCTCAGGAATTGCACAGGGGGTTCCTCATTTTGTGTTATCGGAATGAAATGCTCATGGGGTAATGTAAACTCATGATTAGATGTGCTAGGTGTATTTTTGAAAGGAAATTCACTCTCAAAGAATGTAGCATCTCTGGACTCCAAAATTGTACCGACCACCATGTCAGGTACTCCAGATTTTACTACTAAAAATCTATAGCCCACGCTGTTCATAGCATAACCCAGGAAGATACAATCAACAGTTTTAGGTCCAAGTTTGCGTTTCTTATTGATTGGCACATTCACCATGGCCAAACAACCCCAAGTACGCAAATATGAGAGATTTAATCTTTTCTTATGCCATTCCTCGAATGGGTGTAATTTCTTTATCCTTTGTGGGAACTCTATTCAGGACATGACATGCTGTCAAGATTGCCTCACCCCACCATTCCTTAGAAAGCCCGCTGTCTCTAACATGGCGTTAACCAAATCAGTTAGAGTTCGGTTCTTTCTCTCAGCAATCCCATTGGATTGAGGTGAGTAAGGCGGTGTCCTCTCATGAATAATACCATGTTCCACGCAGAATTCAGAAAAATCATTAGAAAAGTATTCTCCACCACGGTCAGACCTTAAACGTTTAATCTTCCTCTCTAGTTGGTTTTCTACTTCAGCTTTATAGATTTTAAAGTAATGCAAAGCTTCATCTTTGGATTTCAGCAGATACACATAGCAATATCTAGTACAATCATCTATGAGAGTCATGAAGTATCTTTTATCACCTCTAGTCAATTCGCCATTCATCTCGCATAGATCGGAATGAACAAGTTCTAATGCCTCTAAGTTCCTCGCCTCCGCAGCCTTGTGAGGCTTGCGAGGTTGCTTAGATTGCACGCAAGCATGGCACTTAGAACTTTTGACCATGTCAAATTTCGGGATTAAATTCAGTTTTGCTAGCCGCGTCATACAACCAAAATTAATGTGACAAAGTCGTGAATGCCAAACATTCGACTCATTCGAAGTAAGAATATTATTCACAACCTTATTACAACCAATGTCAAGTAAAGAAAAGCGGAACAAGCCTCCGCAATCATAGCCTTTTCAAACAAATGTTCCATACTTAGAAAGTATACATTTATTAGACTCAAGAACTATTTTATAACCATCTCGACACAATTGAGAGCCACTAACAAGATTTCTTTTGATTGAGGGGACATGCTGCACGTGCTTCAATAGTACCGTCTTTCCCGAAGTAAACTTCAGAATGACCGTACCAACACCAAGAACACGAGCATGTGACCCATTTCCCATCAACAAGTCTCCTGTCACTCCGGCCTGATAAGAAGAAAACAAAGAGATATCAGCACACACATGTACATTAGCCCCAGTGTCAATCCACCACTCAGGTGTTTGACAGACAAAAAGGACAATGGGTGTTAGATTACCGTACCCAGGAGTCCCTCCAGTCTCGCTAATGACCACGTTTGCAGATTTCTTCTCCTGCTTAACTTTGCGGTCTGGGCACGCACTTGCCCAATGCTCAGTGCTCCCGCAAACAAAGCAGCCACTGTCTTTCTTTTTCTTCTTAAAAGTGGTTGTTTGCTTAGGCTTCTCAGCCCCCTTCTTCTTCTTCTTTGATGAGGTAACCTTTCGCACCATATTGGCACTAGAAGGTTCTCCTACGCTCTTTCCACGTGTGTCTTTTGCTTTCGCCCTTTCCTCAACATCAAGAGTCCCAATGAGTTCAGACACGCTAAACCTGTCTCTTATGTTTCAGTTGGGTAGCAAAATCCCTCCAAGTAGGTGGCAACTTAGCGATAATACCGCCAGCCACAAACTTGTCAGGCAACACACATGGAAACGGTTCGAGTTCTTTTGCCAGAGCCTGAATCTCATGAGCTTGTTCAACTACAGAACGGTTCTCAACCATCTTGTAGTCAAAAAGCTGCTCCATGATATACAGTTCACTACCGGCATCAGAAACACCGAACTTAGCGTCCAGAGCATCCCATAATTCTTTCGCAGAGGTGCACGTGATATATGAATCCTTATACTTATCAGCAAGAGCGCTAATCACGGCGCCTCTGAACAGATTATCAGCCATATTGAAACCGTTCCTCCTCCTCGGAGTGAACGTGTCTGGCTTTCCGTTCGCGGCGTGATAGCAGTTCATTGCTGAAGCCACAGGACCATCTGAGCACGCCATCTCTTATAGGATGACCCATCAAAAGCATTTGGTTTCAGTGCAGCAGCAAAAACCGCTAACAGAAAATTGCCTAATATCAGGCTTTTGAATTGTTAAGAAATTAGGCATTTTCCTACTTAATTTAATCCATAAATTCCTCAATAAGGTGATAAAAACGATGAACAATTGATCAGAAAGACAAGAACGTACCCAGCGGAAGATCCTGCGCTGGAGGCGCTGGAAGATCCATTCCCAAGAACCATTGTTCTTGAGTGTTCGATGTAGTCGATCTAAGTGATGCAGGACGTTGTACGCAGTGCAGAACGCCCACGGTCAGGGAGTCGATCGAGCAGTCGCGATGTCGCTCCCCAAAAACCTGATCGCCCGCACACCCGGCAGATGTCGCTTGCGGAACGGGTTTCGGAGGCCTGCTCTCCCAGAATCTGTGCGCGCAGAAGTCCGGGACGGAGATTGTTTCAACAGCAACAGCGAGCGGAAGATGGAACGAGACGAGTAGGGAATGTGATCGAGAGTTATCGATCGATCCCGGGTAGGCGCGGATATATAGAAACGGAACAGACGCGACCCCTTGAATGAACAGACGTGACCCCTTCGAACGAACAGACGTGACGCCTCCGTAAGGACGAACAGGCGTGAATCGTCCGTAGGAAAAAAGGCGTCGATTCATATGGGACGCACCGTTTCAATATATCAAAAATTCCATGAGGAGGACGGACGCGGACGACGCGACGCGCCCGCCCGCACGGCCCGCACGCACGCACCACCGCACCGCCAGCCAGCCACGCCACGCCTCGCCTCGGCGGCCCGGCGGCGGCGGCCGGCGCGCCGCGCGCGTGTGGGTTCACCACTGGCCTCTCTCAACTTCTCTAGGGGATCAACCGGAAATCCATCTAATAAGTCGAGTCTATCTATGGTAGGAATCCCATGTGAGGACTAAACCATTAATGCACTAATTATGGGCCTAAACTAAATAGAATTATTGCTCCATTATGGGCTTAATAAAAGGCCCAATAATTCAAA